>KN888972.1:0-19511 GCA_000934455.1 Apostichopus parvimensis | reverse complement strand
ACCCTTTTATATAGGCTTATACTCCCAAATTCCATGAATTAAAAAAGAATTTAGTCAATAAAGGAACAATAACGGTTAATTAGAGTTCCTAGGTCTATTCTAGTTTATCCCTTCTGCGCATGCACAGCCTTGTAACTATGAAAAGCCTTATAGAATAACAATGTGCAAACCCGCATTAAGTTCTTTAATTCGATATCCTGCATCAAGTTACAAAATGCAAATCGAAAATATGATAGGCGGAGTATATAGTTTCACGTCCGACTGAGAAGTAGGTAATTGGGGTTTCATGACCTCAGCAAGAGCAATACAACCACACCCATACAACATCTCTTTATCATCTATTTGAGAGTTCGTTTTGTATCATTTCTCTTCACTTTATTCCACTCATAACATTTAGGCCTGTAGGCCTTGCCACAGTGGGATGCGTATTTACTCTTAAAAGTGCAGTGTTCTTGTTTTTTTTATGTTTTTTGGCAAGAATCCATATTCCATATAATATGGATAAAGATAAATTTGGTTAGGGCAAATGGAATAGGTTAAACCGCACATGTTTTGCAACGTTTTATTATATTTAAGCTATCTTTACTGTCACGTTATCAAGGTCCGGTATAGCTGACATTGATTGCTTAAAAGAAAATGATGCCAATTATCTGTATCTTATGGTCAAAACCTCAACCTCGTAGCATCAATTTTTGCAATTTTGTGGTAATTTATTAACTTGTATCTGCAAGCAACAGCAATCAAAGTGAATGATGTGATCACGTCAATTCAGCTGAAAATGTGTTTGTTTTACCTTATAATCATAACAGTAATATATAAAAAATAATAATATTTAACTCAGTTATTCACAGAGCAAAAGAATATTACTACAACGCAGTTGCAGCTTGTTGAAATTCTAAATACAGAGAAACTTGGCAGCTAAGCAAGCATTCCAAATGTATCAGACTTAAAAGATAAATCAACAAGAAGATTTTAATAGGAAACGAAAGCTTTTGAAGAGCATTTGCCGTTATGACATCACAGACCACCTACTGCATGTATGTTTGTATGTATGTATGTGTGTATGTATGTGTGTATGTTTGCGTGTATATATGTATGTATGCGTGTATGCGTGTATGTATGTGATTCACTCCATGGAATAGTCAATGGTTGTGTTAGTCAATTAGCTTCCATTCAATCAACCATATCACGAGTTAGGGACAAGATATTGTTTTCAACTAGCAGTGTGGAATATTTTTATTTGTTTTTCATATAAGTGCCGCATTGTCTGACACCGGTGTATTTCTTTTTTTAGTTGAATATATGGATATCATACGCGCCCAACATGGTTACGGAAAGTCTTATATACTGAGTGAAAATTAGCATCGAAGCGATAACGAAATATTGTAGATAACGCAACGATCGGCGATTGCATAGTCATTGGAATATACATTGATTATAGTGAAGATGGGTAATTTAATACCCACTGTGAAGGTAGTCGTATTTGATTTCTTCTTTTTTTAGTGAAAGACTTAACTGAGGAATCTTCCGTAACTTCATCTTTTAAAGCAAAGAGAATATGAAATTTGATCAAAAATAATTAAAAGTAACAGGTGGTTTAACTAACGTTCCATGGGATATCACTGTGCTCAAAAGGATGTCACTGTAATGCAATATCACAGAGTAAGGAGTCTAAGGACCTTGAGATGGATTGTATAGATTAAAATATTATTTAGTGTCATAAACAGGATTTCAAAGGTGGAGGGGGGGGGGAAGGGAAGGGGTTGGAATTGGTAATTTCCCCAGACTGATATCAGTTAGGGAATGGCTAACTTTTATGGCCCGTAGTCTCCCATGACGATGTTTAATAGTTCAATATTGTATGGTACCTGTTGAGAAGTTGCCTTTGGGTGAATTTGAAAGACTGCCATCACAATGCAATGAATCGAACAATGAATACCTCGTTTCATATATAACATGGGTTTGTGTCCAGGCGCGTAGCCAAGGGGGGCGAAGGGGGCAGCCCCCCCCCCTTGAGCATACTTTTTTGTATGTTTTTGATATCGCTAGTAATTTCAAAAGAGAAAATGCTAAGATGCAACTTACAAGGCCTGGGAAGTGCCATTTCCAGCGATCTGGGAGGCATTTTCAGCCAAAATTTTATTGTACGCTTCGTGCCAACTCATGGTGGCGCTACGCTTAGATAGTTTGCAATGCCGTATCTACGGCTCTGATAGTTTGCCTACAGTTTCGCCCCTCCCTTGGCAAATTCCTCGCTACGCACCTGTTTGTGTCTCGCTGTGATTAAAGCGTTGTCCTTTATCAGGTACCAATAAGAATGATGTATATGTCTTCTATCCTTGTGTCCGATATAGTTGACTTTGACTCATCTTTATTAATGTTTCACTATAGTTCAGCTTCATGTTTGAAATGCTAAAAAGGTGATGACGTCGCCCACAATTTTAACCTATACTTTTCTATACATTTTAATAACTCTTCTTGGACCATATATGTATATAGATCGGAGATGTACCAAATACTGTAACATGTTATTTGAGGCCATAAAATTCTAACAGATTTTTCTGAGCAATATTTTGCTTCTGAGCACTAGCATAAGTATTCCGCCACTTTGATTGACGAGCAACATATACGATGTAAGGGTTATTTCTCAAAACTGAAATAATTTAGTATTTAAATCTGGAATGATTGTAGTGCTTTCCAAGGACCCACGGTATACCAATCTACAGGGAGTCCTGTACAAGTTTAGAGGGATGCGATCCTGTTCGAGCTCCACGGATAGCTATCCAAGGTTGGGGTTAAAAAATTAGGGTAAATCGATAATGTGTGGAAATAGGGCAAAAGTTGAATATAGGGTTTAGGCATAAACAGACAGCTTAGTTTCGACAGATGGAAACAATAAGAGACTTAAAACAATGAAAAACCAGGTTGAGAACAGCTTGAATTTAGCCCGGGACCTGGCACCACCCTCCCAACGCAAAAATAATGTTACTTAGAACCGACATCAGTGTTTGTGCTGTCCCCCACGGAAGCACTCTAACCATCGGGGTTCCTAATAGTCATCCTGTAAATTCAATTCAATTCAATTGGCATTAACACTTACATAATTACTTAAAACTTTTAGTTTTGAACGGCTATTATTACACATCAGTGGTACCTACACCCTCCCCCCCCCCCCCCCCCCCATGAATATTAATCCTGTAAAACGTTATCGAACACCGCTCACCTACCCGGCCGGGGGCCTCCTTATCCTAATCCTCTCATGTCTTCTAAAGTTTGCTCAAAAGAAATAATCAAGTTTTTAGAACTTCATTTTCAGTTTAGTTCCACTTGTAAAAACAATAAGGATGAACCAGTGTAAATACAAAAAGTGAATGTGACCTAGAAGCTTTCACAGGCTGCAAAAAAAAAAGGGATGGGGGGGGAGGAACCTTTCTTAAAATATCAAGCTTCTTTACTCCTAACTAACTTAAATATCAATGGACAGACTTATCCACCTGCTTATAAGGTGGCTTTCGTGAAATAAAAAATATTTAAAAAAAAAACATTAGGGTCATACCTAGCATAATAGTAGGCTATAGCAAACATTTCAACTAATATCTTCACAAGTCAAGAGTGGCTGGTTAAATTGCTTTAGCATACAAACCATTCTATTCAACACATCGGAAGCAACACAGAGGATTATACGGCTTAAAAGGTATCCAAGAATATGTTTAGGGTCCACAACTAATATGCAAAAGAATTTAAAAAGTTGGAAATCCATCCTTATCGCCCGGTAATGTTTTTGGTTAGGAAAGTTAAAAAGAAAATTATGTTTCCGTTGAGTTTAAGTAACAATGGAGTACATTAATAATTTAGTCTGAAATGCAAGAAGTTTACATCGCCATGAACTCCACATTAAAGAGGGATTGCCATCTTGTTTCCTATGACATTCAACTTATTTTAAAGATGAATAGCGTTTGTTTCGACTTTGTTGGACTATCGCATATCAATAGAAAAATTCTATCTGTGGCTGTACCTTAAGAGTTCCAGTGGTCTGCCTACCATGTTACACAAGGAATTGTCAGTTATAAAATGTATATTACATAGTAAAAGATCTCGTATGTTCATATGGCAGTATACCACGTTCATATTTCTACTATAATAAAACTGAAATCTGACAAAATATTGTTCTTAAATCAAAGTAGTCGGTACTCATCTAATAAAGTAAATACGCATTGCCAGGCAAACCATATTGTTCTTTCTTATACAAAAATATATTTTTTCCCTTCACATACCCCTGTTGATTAACTATGTGTAGGATATATAGGATGTGTATACAGCCTAAGGAGATAATATTCATTGTAAACGGACTCATATAGCAAGACCAATAACATCACTTGTAACACATTGGCAAAGAACTGTCCACCCCTATGCTTTAATATCTTCTTAATATAGCCTTTTTCGCATTGTTCATATTTGTTAGAGTGAACAAAAACGTCACACTATAAAAATCAATACTTCATCTATATCAACAAAAGTGTTTCATTAAGTGCAATCCTGGCAGCTTGAAACATGGTGAATATCATCTATCTCTTCAAAACACAGTTAACGTTCCATTACGTCTTTTTATATTCGTGTTTCACGATCGATCATTCAATAGCAACATTAGACGTTGCCAAGGATACATAACAACATCATCAGAGGCAGTAATAATCTTTTGATAAAAATGACTTGTCCTCTCCTTTGTTTAATCAATACAGGAGAAAACAAATTAAGTGGTATTTAGTAACCGCGATTATTTTTCGCGCACCAATCTGCAGCTAAAAGACAAGGTAAATAATTGGGGAAATCTTCGAAGACGCACTAATCGAATAGCGGTTTAAAGTAGCAGTGAGGTACTGTAGTCTTAGGTCTCGCGCACACCTAGCTATTGTAAAGTATATGCCTAGTACTAGAGGAGCCTCAATGTAACAGCAGCCAAGATATCTTCGTAGGTATTTTTTGCAGATGATTGATGTTTAATTGTTTGGGACACTACAGTAGGCATCGCTGCTTATTTATGATTCTGCGTCATGTTTTATTATTATTTTTGTTATTGTCATCTTTATGAGGGTAGTCCTGCTCAGTGCAGAAGCACTGCTTTCAAGAGGAGCCCTCAATACAAAATACATACAATATAAGGCAGTAGAAAAACGGTAAACATCCAAAAGCACAAAAAGGACGGCAAAAAAACAAACAAATATCAGACATCTAAACAAAATATATAAGTTTTCATATTGCGTTTAAAAATATTAACATAGGGCAAGCATTTCAATTTTGGGGGAAGACTGTTCCACGACCTGCCTCCAGAAAATGTAAAGGACCTTTTACCATTCCCAGAACTAACAGGAGCAAGTAAAACATTATTAGAGCAGCTAGATCTAGTTCTCTACGAATGGCTATCTCTCAGTAGAATAGTATTATCAGTAAGGTAATCTGGAGCCAGGCCGTGGACACATCTATACATTAGAACATTCCTGAAATATAATGCAAGTTGACGGACATTTAGCCACTTCAATTCAGCAAAAATATCTGTAACATGCACATCGGCAGAACAATAAACAATATGGGGTACAATTAGAGCAATGTAGAGAGTATTACGTGTATGCTGGTCAACACACCAACTGAGTCTTTTTAGAATACCCAATTTCTGTGATATTTTTGCAGTAATTTTGTCAATATGTTTTTACCATTTAAGAAACGGGTCAAACCACATTCCAGGTATTTGAATACATACACATTTTCAAGAATATCATTATCAAGCTTTACATTGAGGGGATTAACATTTTTATAATTTGAGAAGAGCCAAATGTCATAACCTTGGTTTTAGAAGCATTAAGTGTCAGCTTATTAGTGTTCATCCAATCAGAAACAGCATCCAGGTCCAAATTTATGACCCTTACAATATCGAATTCGTTTTTTGAACTATAAATGATGGCAGTATCATCGGCATAAAAAAAACCTTAAAATTTGAAACTACATAAGGAAGGTCATTAATAAAAATGATAAATAAAAGTGGACCTAATGTGGATCCATGTGGTGCACCAATTGTAACAGGTCTTGCATCAGATTGAACCCCATCTATAATACTTTGTTCATCACTTACTTTTGGTGGAAAAAACTTTAAATTTCATACTGCACAGAAAATAATTTCCAACATAGCACAATGTATCTGCCTAAGTGCCTAACCTTTTTTCATAGAAAGTATTGATGTTGTTGATCTGTACTATGGAGACTTGAACAGCGATCATAGTGGCGAATGAATTTTGTGTTTTGGCGTGTAGAGTTTTAGTCACGGTCGCCAAATAGCGAGTACTATATATTAAAATATGTTTCGAGGCCTGACAACCATTAAAACATGATTTATCAGGGTAGAAATCATGGATACGTTCCATACATGGTATAAGGATTTGCCATATTGAATACAGGAATCCTGTTGCTAATGAGTTTAATATCATTTGAGGTCACTTGAGGTCAAACTCTGAAAACCCTTTCACATGATATCAAACGATGGGATTCGTGGATACGTCTCATACCTGGTGTGCGGATGCATCATATTGAGTTCAAGACCTCTATTGTTTTTGGTGGAGGTGTGTATTGCCACGCACAGTAGTCGGACCTGGTTTTATCATGCCATAGTGTAATTGTACTTCAATATAGGGGTTCGGGCCATTTATATTGTAACAGCTATTTCTGGTTAACAAGCAGAAGTCTAGTGAAATGAAGCCATCGAAACCTCAATGCGTTTCGCATTCTGGTTAATAGAATGTTGACAAGTATCATCACCGCACGTGATATATAAGAAAATCACCAATCAGGTCTCTTTGATATCATATCACGAACCGTATTATTTTTCTTCATTAGTCTTTAAGTTCGTGGCCATATAATTATTGTGACGTCGTATTCATACATTATGTACGATATTGATCTATTGTCCAATAGCAGACGCCCTTCTTGCATTGTTAAAACACTGCTAGGTTACTATGGGTACATAACAACTCACGATACTTGTTGTGCTTTAGAACAGAACTTGAAACAGGCAGTGCCGTACGTCTGGGCAACGGTTAAGAAGATATAGTACATATTCAAGGAAATTTGAATCACCCTCAACCTTTTTTGTATTTGACCAGACTTAGGTTCAACCGGTAAGAATGGTTTTACGTTTTGAAAGATATTTTCATGTTATTTAGTTTTGTAGATATAGGCTATCGAAACTATTCATTGAATGTCGTAGACGTCGGCCCATTCTTGATCTAACACAGAACATTTGCGAGTAGGATTATAGATTATCATAGTTTGTCATTGATTCGAATATTTGGATGTTGTTTTTAAATATTCAACGAAGTATTTCTACCTTATTTAATGTAATGCGTAATGTGTTGAGTTCTAAGTTTCCAAACATTCTGATCCAGACATGTTACTCCACACGTTATTGGATAATCGACAATCTTAGTAACTAAAAGGTCAACTGGACTACCAATTTTCAGCTGGATTTTTCCTCTTTTAAGTTTTTCTTGATTTCCATTCCATTCCGTAAGCAAACTGAAAGTAAACGTGCATTATTATCATAAAATTACATTATATTACATTATAAATAATTAGATCATGACGGGTAGCATAGCTGAGAAGGTAACTAATTTATAAGTGTATCACTGTCCGGGCATGGATCCCGATAAAAGGAAACTGGACGTCAGTCGGGCTTCCCCTGCTGGTTGTGGTGTCAGGGATCAAATCCCCCCCACCCACCCACCCATCCCAGCTCAATAATGAGCTCGATCATCCCAAAAGGTAACCATTTGAGACCACCTTGAACTGAAAGACCACCATCATCATAAATTTTTTGAACAAGGATAGCACACATTTTCATTGGTAGATCGGTGTCGTTTTCAATAACGTTTTCAATAACTAATTTAACGTTACACACAACACTATACATCGCGTTGTTCTGCCCAGTACAGTGTTTGTTGTCCACCTAAATGTTCACATGCTGCTATATTACTCTTTTGTTATTGAAATGGTAGATCTTTCAACTATTCCAGACTTTTACCCCCCCCCCCCCAATAAACCATCTGTCGACTGTAGAACCTAACACGTCATTTTTCTATTTTCGTGGTACGTATGATAATGATTTAGGTATCCCCGAACGATAGTGCAAACGGTTCTTTTTCGGTTTATTGATTTACATTGTGTTATTATTCTTGGGACAAGAAATTGCTGTTTTCTTCCTCTACCCGGCCCATTAGGACCCATCGCAACAATTGTATTAGGCAAATATTGGAGGCATCATATACAAACAAGTAATGAACATGTACATATCCCACAGACTGTCGAATGTAAAAGTTTCCCATGTTTTACTAATTTTATAATGATAAAAAATATTCAAATGCAAAGGTATAATTGTAACTATCTTTTCACAGATGCGACACGTATCTCCGTCAATGTGTTCTAAATATACCACGCCAAACCAATAAGCTGTAATTTTCTTCAACTCTATCGAATTAGAATTGGTCTTATTAATCTTCCGCATCAACATCTCATAATGTCTGAAGGTTACTTAATGATAAGCTCATTTCATAAGAAGGAATCTCAGTAACATCTTAACGACAACCAACTCAAAACCTTCATTAATATTGTAAGTTATGTTTGTCTAATACTGCCTTGCTGGTGAGACTTGTTCTGAAGTTGACAGAGATATCTTAACAGTACATCTTTTATCATGTGGACAATACCAGGCTGATTTCAAGTTTTGTATGGGTCTTGTTTTCTTGGTGCCATTTCGTAGTTTTGTTGTTGCTATATGCATAGTACCAACCTCATATACAAACTCCTATAAATCCCATTCATACACCGAGTGATATTTAATTATCAATCTGTCACACTCGAAAGGATGCTACTATACTCCTCTTAAAGTAAATATCACTATAAGAGTTGATTGTTTAATGGTATACGTCCATTCAGATATCATGGATATGTACTTCAAGTGGCTCTTGAGTTCATCCAAGGCACCGACTTCTAACCACGGGGTATATATCGATGTAATATTACTTTGTCCGTATACGAGCTTATTGGTCCCTCTAGTGTTTATAAGTAGCTTCTCGTCGCTAATGGATAATATAGCAACTACTGTTATTTGTTAAATAATCCAACTTACGTCAAACCGCAGAGAACCGGTGATGTATAATGATTATGCATAACTGGGACAACAAAATAAAAACAAGCAACAAAGATAAAATGGGCGTGATCATGTGTGATTGATACAAACTGTTAGTTATCTCTCATTTGGAACCAATCAGCTTAAATTATTACGCATGGTAGCCCTAACTAACAGGACAAGACCCAAGGGAGCCCTGTTTGGGCAAGATTGGATACGAAATGGATCAAAATGGATCTCATATGACTTAAAATTGGATTGTCCTTAAATTGTCAGAATGATAAGATTTCCTTCAACCATATTTATCATTATTGTTATCTTTTACACTCTTTTCAAAATGTTCAGGAGCATGAGTACCAGTTTTGGGGAGATGGATTGCCGAATCATTTCATTAGTTGCTTTTGCGTTGATGATGCCAGTCTGTGCTGCAGTTGAACCCATGGTTTGGGAAATTGATTGGAATGATTACCGAACCATTGATTTCGAAAACTTCGAACCTTTTTCATCACCAGGCGTGATCATCGGTGATTACACCTTTGAAAACACCATGGATGTCCTAGGAAGGGCATGGGTGGCAAGTTCCCCACAGGAAATCATTGGTCTCGTGTGTGTCCACTACGGACCACAAATATATTCGCTCACAAATGAATACGGTATAATAAGAGATACATGTGATCACATTGTAGCCTCTCTTAAATGGGGAACGATTTCTGACGTCGAGGCGAGATGTGCAGCTGAATGGGATAATCTTAACTTTGGCTCGGACGAAAACAGTACTTTATTCACTCTAAACGAATGCTATACCACTGTCTATGATTATCCTAATAGCCCGTCAATTCCGACCGAATTCCAGTATGCCGGGGACATAATTGCAGGGGTTTATTCTTCTTGTCCAGGTGGATACGGACTAGGAACGGACAGACTGTCTGCTCTCGCTTCCGGTGTACTTGACTGGTTTGGTCCATCGATTCTTTCCCTCGCCAACGGGAATACATATCAAACCGCCTTTGCCGGATGCTCCATTCTCCGGAATGTTCTCAATATGGACATTACAGACCTATTGAGCGAAGTGACCGATTTACTCTCATATCCCATTGCAGACGTCCTCGAGTATCTTCAGTACCTTCAAGTTTGTAGCAAGCTTGACGAAAATGTGGATCACAGCGAAGGATTCAATCTCATTTTTGATTTGCTTCTTTCATTCTCCGGACGAACATCTACGTCAATGTGCTCTTTCTTCTCAGCTTCCAATACGAGAGATGATTATGAGGAAGAGGCCGCAAACATTGCAGACAACATACTTTCTGTAATCACTGATGCAGCTCTCTGCCGAGACCTTATGGCAGAACTTGCGACTTCTACCGATGCGATTGATATCCTGGATTCAATAACGGGAGATGACTTGAGCTTGGCGGCAAACCGAAACTCTCTCTGCAACGACATAGTGGATGCTTTCACGACCGGTTCATCAGCTACCTTGGAGAGTTACTCGTTACCGAATGGTGTCGACATAAATCAGTATGAGTTCTTTTCTGTTCCCGGAGAACTCCTCCCAAACTTAAACTTTGCCGAGACGCTGACTATTTTCGGAGCAATGTACACAGCGAATAGCGTAATTGATGCTGCTGTTGTTTCCTGTGATGTCTTTGAAAATTTCTTCGTTGACAACGACGTGTTTTATGGCATTGACATAGCAGAATTATGTACTTTCGCCAGAAACGACGACCTAGCAGACATTGAAAGTGTTTGCTTGGAACAGAGTATTACTTGGTATAATCAGAATTATCCTCTATCCTTACGACAGTTTGACCCACTGATGACGGCAGTAGACATGGTGAGGAAACTGCTGGGAGTAGAAATGTTTAGTCAAAGTGACGTTTGCACAGCCTTAGATTCTTTCGTGCATTCCGACCACAACCTTCGATCTATTGTATCGTTTGGTATCAGTAGTTTTACGAAGGAGGGCCTTCCTTCGGCTAACGATATCTGCCAAGATTGGACCAATGTCATATGCTACTTGGGTCCTTATTGCAATGCTTACTTACCATACCAGGAGACGGCTCAAACTAACTACATGGACACAGTGACTGCGATTGAAGAGTTGATTCTCATGGCCTTGGGCTATACGACTCGGTCCGCACTTTGTAACGAAATTTCTGCTGGAATTGACACTCTTAGTGGACGTGCAACCGACGACGTCATTAATGACATGACATCAAAGATTTTGTACGTATTTGAAAACACTGCTCGCTGCATTGAAGTGGCCGATAAAGGCATTGAAATAGTATCATCTGAAATGGGGGCAGATGGAGGAACATCGGACCCTGAGGAACTCATATACATGGTAACAGGACATAATACTACAGGAGTCTGTGATATTGTTGCCGCCACGTTCCTTTCGTTTGGTGAGTATATATCAAATGAAAGATCATGAGTATTATCCCAAATCATGTGATAGAATGTAAAAAATGGCCACTTTTGCTCAAATATTGACAGCCTCCTTAATTCCACCCAGATACATTTATTACATTTGTCGAGCTGTCTATTGGTTATATCTCCTAAATGTCTGAGATAAAGCTGAAGGCAGCTGTGCAACCAACATTATTTTGCGGTTCGGGGTATAACATGTTATGACGTCCAAAGGAACCCTATGGGAAGGATTGGCCCCTCATCTTTGATACATTTTGGTAAACAGGAGGGTGCTTAAATACAAAGTGGTATTATTTTGTGCCACTTCTGAAACATGGTTGAAGAATTTTCAAATGTTTAGGTTATACCGCACATATATATGTTATACACTTAAGAATTGTGCGATAGGATTTTTGTAACATTCGGGGGGGGGTAGGGCTCATCCTCCCTAATTATATTCTGTGGGGTGGGCTCAAGCCCCGCCCCCCCCCTCCCGTTAGTATAAAACGGTTGCGTCCCTCGTTAGAGGCTTACCTACTTAATTTCTGAGATAATGTTGGGGGTAGGAAAGTATTTGTATATATCAATTGGTAAGATTTTGTAGGTTTGTTGTGCACAAGTATTTTGAAAATATTGTTAAATACCAATGTCACCTGCTTAGGTCTTGTTTTCATATATTTCACCGTCGAGCCGAGCTCTTAACCAGAAATTCAAAATTGTTGGGGTTCCCACATTGCTGTTTCACAGTAAAAAGTAAAAAAAAAAAAATCCGCCAAATCATGATATACCTTTATCGTAGTGTTGTATCAGTATTTACGAAATGGGGTGAATGCCTCGATTACACAATCCTACAATTTGTTTCCCACGTCCCTTCAAAAACTCCATGATGATAAACTAGTCCACATTTATCTTACCTTTCTCTGCTGCTAATCTCTGTATGATTTAATGAAATACCGAAAAAAAGTGAAATCCTGTCAGGTTACAGTGTTTGTTGTAAGAGATACATAAACGATAGACAATTGTCTAAGATGAGAATCTTGAGTGGGCCTCAAATGAGGTGCAAGGTGGATGTAAGGATTGATCTCCTAACAGTAGCTGGGTCCTTCTAAAATGAGCCCTCGTCGTCAGTTTGACATATTTAATGTGTGGTGGCATAATTGTGGATGCAGTCAACAGTATATGTATATAAAAATTATGGTATTCGATATAAATCAAGCACGTTCTAACTGCTTTAATGAATATATTTTTACGGTCGAAACAGGTGTTCTATAAAGGTTTCTTTGCTTTCATTTGTACTAGTATGTTGTAATAACATTATGTCATTTTTTATTCCAAATAACAGGTTTACACACTGCACAGAGTAGCTTTTTCGTGATCATTGCAGCTATACTGGTCGTCTTCTTCTCACGGGATTAGTTTGAGTAAGTAGAGAACAAGCTTACATTACAACTAAATTTGAATAATTGATGAACAGTAATAATGTGAGCAACGACGACGATGGTGATAAATAAGGCATGCATTTTGAGCCATGTTATATTAATTTTGCAAATAACTTCGAACCACTGTTATATATATATTTGTAGTTATAACCATTGGGATCTTATTTATTAAGAAACTATTCTCCCTTCACTGGTTCATTCGAAAGCCTTTCGAGTCCCCTCCCTTTCACAAAGACAAAATAATGATGGTTGCTGTAGCAACTAGCATAACATAATGACTTCTTTCGTTAAAATAATATACTTGGTTTTCTTGATTCAATGCAGTCATATCTGTGTATTTTCCCCCTTTCACTAAATTTTCCTTCAGTTTATTAGATTGATTGATTGATTTGGCCGGTTTCGATCAATATTTCGCCAGCTTACACTAAAAGTATTAGTATGTTTCCTTGGCGACTGCTACGACCAAAGCTAGCGGCGTATTGTTCGCGCTAAATCTATAGAACGTAAATGGTAGGGACGAATTGATGATATTATATATGATATATATATATATATATATATATATATATATATATATTTTGAAGCAACTTTTGCGTTCTGCTAGTTTATCATACCAAAGTACCTTCTTGGAATGAAGATTGACTTTGTTCAAGGAAATGAAAGATGTACATCGCTGTGATATTTCAGTATTCAATGAATGGCACCTGAAACTTGGCCCAGACATGATCCATAAACATGAACAGTTAGATTAGATCCTTAAATCGTTACATATTCTCCATTTATATTGCTGCACCGCTCCTTTCTATGCAAATTCTTATATTATAAACCGGTTAATTCTTTTGACAGGGTTTGATTGTACTCATCCCGCCTACAGACTGACTCCTACATGGATTTCACCTGGCCTATATAGGAAGAATAGATTGCGTTATGAAGAAACGGGAACGGTAGACCATGGTATCGATATATTGACATGTAAACGTAAGATATAAACAACTGTAGATTTTAAAACAACAAAACAGGCGTGATACACGAGCGTCCAGTGTTTTTAGTATAAAGGAGAAGAGGAAATGAGGAAGGGGGGGGGGGTGGAGGTGGGTTTGTGAGTAGGTCGTAGATAATTTAGGGACACCGCATGTAACGCTAATGAAATTTGCTGATACAGTATAGCGTACTGTTACTTTCTTGTTTATAGACTATACGCGTTTTGTGGCCTCACACTACACAGTATTAATTTGACACGTTGTTTTGGCTTTAATATTCGAAATTTAAAAACTTGCCTAATAAAATGAAAGTATAATATAGTAGAATTCAGTGGACAGTATATGAGCGAATAGGTTTTAAATGTCGTGAGTTTCTGGCCGGGTTTAGACAAATGTCATGTTCATGTATACCTTCTGCAATAAGTTTAATTATTGGACGTGGCGAGTTATGTAGCTTATCTTCTTAGCCTGTAGTATCTCAGAAACAGTTATAATAATTTGGTAGTGTTATTAGCCTGGATTGAAAACTGACACTAATTACACTATTATATATTTATTACTTAGTTTCCAGATGTTACAACCATGTGTTCAAGGTTTGTACACATTTGCAGTCAAGTTATAATTTGATTTTGATTATTTTATTTCAATATGTGCCTTCTGATGGCCTATGCAGCTTTTTGCATATAATCGAATTTCAGGTTCATAATACCTTTTCCAGCTTCATTCAGTGCCTAATGAGTATTGTGTATATAACGTGTCTGATTTAAATACTTCGTTAAAGAGTATAGTTTCGCATGAATATGCGTCCACCGATTGTTGTTTTGTATATTACGGGGTTCACGGTAAAGAAGAGATAGACAATATACGTTGTAGAAATACACGTGAATATTAGAATAGTTTGCATAAATAACGAATCTGTAAACAGAATGTACGAATATTGTATTATATAAAATAAATCTTATAGAGGCCTATCTAGTGATTGGCTTTATACTCAGGCAACATTACCGCCATGGAGTTTCATTAGTTGTAAGACAACGATTTAGTTCTATCCAGTGGTATTCATATAGCATGTATATGCAGTTCATAGGCCTATATTAATAATATTATAGGCTTGTGTGATGCGCATCTATACATGCATAACTCTGTATGTGACGTGACTACTTGGTTGTGTATATGATAGTTTAGTGATTAATTTCTTCCCTGTTTGTAGGTTTAAGTGATCTCAACAGCGTTTGCTAACCATTATTCCTAGATCTGACAGCGATAGGGTTCAGGCTACATCTATTTGGACGATCATAATCACAGTGCCTTTCGGGCCTTTAAAGGAGAGAGGCCTTTGGATATGACTTGATCGACTTTACAGAAAACAGCTCGCTAAAATAACGACGGTCTTAATATGCTGTTACATATTGTGTAAAATTATTAGCTATTCTCTAGTCTGTGTCATGTAGTACGCATAGTCTGATTTTTGATATGATGATTATCCATAACAGCCTTAGCTCAATTGTACGGTTACGATGTACTTATAATAACCAAATCACGACATTGGGAGTATACAAGCATATATGTATTTCTTGAATATACCGGAACAACACAAGGCCAATACTTGTGGAATGATGACATCTAACCATTACGCAACTTATTACCAAGTCGGGAAAAAATGATCTGTATATTAGTAATTTTAATAAAACGTCACATGTTTTTCCCATGTTGTCATCTAACCATCACACAGCTTTGAGACCAGGTATAGTGAAGCCCAAGCCAAGGCCCACATATAATCATTGTATTTTTGAGCGAATTATTTTTTGTTTGTATTTAATGTTTTTATTAAATAAATTATCGTGTCATACAGTCCTTATTGTGTACATAACGCCATATTAGATACAAGGTTTTCATTATACTATAGTGAGAAAAAAAATTGTTTGCTAGTTATCTTTGACCTCATCATTTGTCTGTGACAGGGCCGTGTCTTGACCCTCGACCCCTCACACCTTCCTTTCATTTCATATCAATCACACTCTGATAAACACATTCTTTTGTCTACAACATATATACTTTCTTCAAGCAAATTTGTTGACATAATGAGCCTTTAAACTAGTAATACATTTTGACATTTATAGTGACCAAGACAAACTCAAGATTTCTGATACCATTTGCGCAGAGTACCCTCACAAAACAAAATATACAAGGTAAAGTACAATATTACCTAACCAAAAAGTAACATAAGAACTCTAAGTAAATTTAACCTAACCACAGTAAACGTTTACATGTAATTGTGGTAGGAAATTACATTAATATTGTATAGTGATCACTACACAACTTCTGTACAATGAAAGTTACTCCAGAATGAAGTTATTCCCCTACGTAAATAAAGTGTAAGGGATACCTAATGTACGAGTAACAAGCATTTACACAACATATATGAAAACGATTTAATAATTATTTAGGTAATTATTGCACAGTTTGTTCCCCCTTTGAAATGTCGCAGATCTGACACTTAACACACTGAGAAATAAAAGACAATAAGAAATAAAGATATCAGAAAACAACGGTTCTTGTATTTGCTGAGATCAGACATTTATTAAGAATCAGCCAAGTGAAACTATATTCATCCAGGTATTTGAAACAGCATTGTAAGAGAATCTTTCTTTGAAGAAGCTGTCCTGACAAGTATTAAAATGTTAAGCTGAAAATGCACAATTAAGAGGAATTTCCTAACACGAGGGGGGGGGGGGGCATCATCTGATGTTTCTACAAGACTAGTGAAGCTCTCTAAGTTTAAATATGTTGGGCACAGGGCCATTACCATGACATACAGCTCGGGTATAAACCAAAGGAAATTAACTACCTTGGCTGTATCACAGCATCTGCTGGGCTGATGTTCAGAACTAAATTACGGACATGTCCAAATCTCGTCTATAGTATCACAATGTTTTGTTCTAGTGTATAATCCCATTAACAATAAAAGAAGCTTTTAGGTCATTGTCACAAACGTATAGTTGAGGTTATGTATCAGACACTTTGATTGTGCATCAAACATTCTATAACAATAAAAACATGAAAGCATTATTTTAAACAATGGAAGAACATGGAAAGATAACGAATGTGAACAAGCCGATCTTTACAGTCCACAATCACACATCATTTGATTAACGAAGCTAGCATATCATTAAAACAACTATAAGTACAACATGTGTTTAAGTGCATGCAGATACCCTCGACAATGTGATAGATCATACATGCTAGGAACATTTAAGTAAAAGAATATCAATGAAAAGAACAAAAGAAAGCTCATTAAAGGGCACATGTTAATCATTTGATGGATGCATGATTCCTTTAAACTGTGATATCCAGTGACATCAACTTTGAGTGGACAACTTGAACTTAACTTTACATATCACATGCACTGTTTTCACACGAGTGACCTCACAAGCACAGAATTATCTAAACTCCGTTATTCCTGTGTATTTTCCAGGTATATAAAATACCACACTTTGTTAATAATTCCCACCCACTTATGCACTGATTTTGATATTCCAGGTTAAAGGCATCGATTGCCTTGACACAACAATGAGGTGTAACTGAACTTGACTTAACTGAACTGAAGTAAACAAAAACTTAACTTTACATATCATACTGTTTTCACACCATTGACTTCTCAAGGCTCTTAACTCCCTTATTCTTGTGCATTTTATATGGCCAGGCATTTCATAGACCACACTTTGTAAGAATTCCCACTAACCAATGCATTGATAATCTAAATAAAAGATCAATATTGCCTTGAATGAAAGGTCAAATGCTTTCAGGAAAGGCGCATTCAATTTGAAAGCAGCTAAACGTCCTCGACAAGAATGCATCACCTAGGTAACCATTCCTTGTTTCTAAATTGCAATTGGTGGCACCAACTTCAAAAGCATCACTTGTCATTTTCAGTATTACAAATTTCCTGTCTTCATTTGAATCATATTTTGATGTTGAAGCCTTTAATTATTGAAAAGCACAAATGAAGTCAGTGGATACAAAAGGAGAAAAGGGCTAGTTGAATAGGCTGTTTTAAAGAACCATTACATTTAGCACTACCTACTCATGAGTGATATGTTTACTTAAGCAGGGAAATCAGTTGTGTCCACAACTAAAACATCATATATACTCATACTAACTGGATTACAGCATTTACATTTACCTGCAGACAAATCATCAAACAATTTTGCCTTGGATTTCTTGTTCTTTATCAAGAAGAACACAGTTCCAAACTTTCACTATCTGACTGCTCACAAGGGTCCATTTGAGTACAGAATAAGCGTTTTCCTCGTTAGGGATAAAGCTTCAAAATCTTTCTCAACAGATACACCAAAGAAATTACTAAACATGTAAATGACATATGAAAGGAAACTACTGGTACTTCAATGCTTCCTCTCATTTAAACAGAAAAAAGGCACTATTATGCCAAAAGCAACTACATTATGCTAACGATCACCAAAATGCTCTAGATGGGTCAGTGATTTTGAAACATTTGTTGTTTCATCTCATTGTATACATTTCTGCCTCAGATCAGTGGCGGAGCGTCCATACAGTCAGGGGGCGGATGCCCCCCCCCCCTGACGGACTCAAATGGACTGCTGGCGCCCTTTACAGCTTTTTACCACTTTTTACTTATTTGCGATTATTTACTTTTTTATTGCGCTCTCATCTACCTATTGACATTTGTCACATTTTTGACACCTACTTATTCTTTGTTTATCTGCAAATTTTAGCCAGGAAAGGCCAGGAAAGGGTCATTTCTGGCGATCTAGGAAGTATCTTTAGTCAAAAAATTTCTGTACGCTCCGCGCCAACCTGTGGTGGCGCTCCGCTTAGATAGTGTCGAAAGCGCCCCTACATACCTTTTTCGCCCCCCTTGACCAATACCCCTAGCTCCGCCACTGCCTCAGATGAGGATATTTGTAATATCATCCCTCCCTTACAACATAGAAACAGGGGCCCAGAAAGGTAAACTGGAGATACTATACCTTCTTGATTGACATTCTAATTCAGTTATGATTTATATTGCTGATATCTCTCAGAATGCAATACACTTCTTGGAATGGTGAAATCCAGTCAGTGGTGATAGGTACACCGTCTTCAAATGTGACGGTTCGCTGGATAGACGGAATTGTATATAGTTTAGACAAGATTGGGCAATTGATGCAGTCTTTAATGTAGGCTACAGGTTGATTAAATAGTTTAATTGTAAGTTAGTAAGAGTCGATACATTGTCTTCAAATGTATAATAGTTGGTTGCATAAATCGAATTGAATTAGGCTGACTGTTTATTAAATAGTCCGATTGTCGATTTAAATGACCGATTTTGTGGATTTTGCGGGCCTGGGTAGAGTGAAGCGAAGCATTATACAGTGTGTATGTTCCGCGCAATTTACCAATCTGCGCTATCTTAAGATTGCGCTGCGCGTTCTTAGGATCCTATAATTGCGCACCGATCTTAAGATTGCGCAAGCTGTTAATAGCAAGCTGCTA
>KN888969.1:9272-26588 GCA_000934455.1 Apostichopus parvimensis | reverse complement strand
GGCGGCGGAAGCACTTTTAATCTTGGGGGGGGGGGGGCACCAACGTCAAAGGGCACTTTGCAGAAATTCGATTGGACTGATGCAGCTTGATATTTAGTACCCTTTATAACTCTTATTGTATTATATTATTTGCGTATACACATCACTCCAACGCCCCCTCCCCCCTCAAGGAAAAAATGCAGACTAGCACTGCAATATCCAATGTGCAAATTGAGAAGCAAGGAACAAGTTTTCTTTCGAGAAAAAATGAGGTGAAATCATGCTAATTGCTAAAGTAGGAATCTGCCGAATTAGAGTTTAATTCTTGTTAAGAGCTTAAAAAAAATTTCCATTCGAAATAGCTTTGAATTTGACCCACAGAAATTCATTAATAGTCAGGGGCGTAGCCAGGATTTGCAAAGTTGTAGGCACGACTATCTGAGCGGAGCGCCACCATCGGTTGGCGTGGAGCGTACCAGAATTTTTTTTACAAACCCCCCAGATGGCCGGAAACGGCCCTTCCGTAGTGTTCATTCTGGTTCCCTGGCCTCTTGCTAACTTGAGACACCTCATTCAATATCACTTTTAAACCCCAAAAAACAAACGAGTTAAAATAGTACGTAACTCAATACTACATAATGTATTTAAAATTAGCAAGGTACACGTACAGCGTAGTCTTACTTCTCAACTTCTGATACTTGTAGATACAAAGATAGGCCAGAAATGTCTTTGTTACACTACTATAGCCAGTAATTGTCTATGATACAACTGTAGCTAGTAAATGTTTATCGAAAAGGCTGTTTTGGAACTTGGAACACCGATCGTGACAACAACAGGCAACACAGTGCTACAGCTCTATACATATAAAGTCTGTTAATCAACGATAGGCCCGGGCCTACAGTGCTACATACTGGCTACGCCCCTGATAGTTCTAAACTAGGATTAGATCTCTTACTGAAATATCGCTGACCTAATAAGGTGATCAAAGGTACAATTTTTATGTAGAAAAAGGGCACATTTTTAACCAGAGGAAAAGTGGGGGGCACGTGCCCCCGTGTCCCCCCCCCCCCGGTTCCGCCGCCCTTGTACGGAGAGCATACTATGTTATTTAATCTCACCATTCACATCGTATCCCACAGTACATATATTGTAGGCCCTACTATTATGAAGGCAAATCGACAATGTACCCCCGTATAACAATACAGTTGTGTATGTGTGTGTATGGGTGTATGTGTAAAAATACAGTTGTATATGTACATCTATGTATGTATGTATGTATGATCAACTTAACACTTAATGATTGAAAAATGGTGATGCAACATTTACGTTGATAAATTCACAACTTTGGATTGTGAAAGTATATGTGACACGTGTATGTTATTGATGTAGCCAATTCTCTGTATTTCATACACAGATGGACCACAAAATCGCTCAGCTAGAACAAATTCTTCGTCTTCTTGATAAGGGTGGCACACCGGAAGTGTTTTCCAAATCGAATGTAAAATCATCTCGTCATCATCATCATGTCCTAGTATTAGAACAACTTTTAGAACTACCCGAGACCTCGATCGATAATACCAGCACAGACGATAAAGAGGATACGGAATTCGAGTCGGATAACACTGATCACCTGACTAATCACGTGGGAATAACTGAACATCGGAAGAGTTCTTCTGACAGCGATGACGTAACAGAAACGAATAGGTTATTTGTGACTTCGAATTCCAGAGATTCAGAGGTTTATATATCATCAGATGGAACAGCGACATTCACAGAGAGCCGTACTACGAGCTCTGGAAAGGATGTAGGATTACAAACACTACAACTCATGCGCATGACTGATAATATACGTCATGAAAGGCGCCATAGTTACGATAGGGAAGCAGAAGATGAAGAAACGTTGCCGAGAGATTTTGAAGAAAATAGGCGGGAAAGTTTATCTTCACTTCTTGATCAAGCTACAGCAGCTGAAAGTGATTTTGATAGCAATAACGACTGTGAAGGTGCTCAGACTATAAACAAAACCGCTGGCGGCGAGTCTATAGACCAAGAACGTCCGGAGATCGCTATAGAACCGCATATTACAAAAACTGATGTGGCAGACAACAATGGCAGGGTGGAACCTGGATTTGCAAGAGTTACCTCGGACGAGATAGACGAAGAGGTCAAAGACTTGATTGAGGAAATGCAGCAAGTTCAACGAAGATTATTACAAGTCAACGGCAATACTAGGATGATATACTATGTATGAATATTCATTAAACCTAGTCCTGACGTCACAATTTCGGAGGGTCATATACGGCACACTGGAATTCAAAATGGAGGTTGTGACCCCCATCCCCTCCCTTTTTTTTTGAGGGTCACTAAATTATTATATTTGGAATGTCAAAACTATTTTGGAGGATTGCAAAAAGATACGGAAGAAGAAAATAGAAATTGCTGATATTTATGGGGTAGAAAAAAATTACTTCATAAGTTGCAAACTATACCAAAATTTTGGAACTAAATACCTATACTAAATACTCAAAATGGATGCCTCCGCCCTGTAGACCCCTTCCCCAGATCACAACAAAGCTATACAGACCCCCCCAACCCCAAATGCTATGATAAATGAAGACAATATGTATACTGAAAGTACTTCTCCTTCCCCCTCTCTGGGCCTTTCTCATTCTTGGTCATCATCAACTGTATAATTTCCATTTTCATGGGAACTCCAGATGTCTGTATTCATCTACTCTAATGGATTAGATGAGGTTAATAAAACTCCTTCACACAGGAAAAACGACGGACATCCCCAATCGGTCGTTTAAAACTAACAAGTAATATCAGCCACTCTTAAAGCCTCTAACATTTCATTCATTTGAACCAATAAATTCTTCTCTCAGCTTTTTCTATCTACAGATTGACCTTGGCAAAAAAAAAAGACACAACGGTAAGGCATTTTTGTTGATTCGATACATCCGATATGCGAGATTTCTAGCCAGTTTTCAACGTCCTATGAACTGCAAGGTGCCTCGTAGGGTGAGGGAAAGGTTTTTATTTTCAGGGTTCGATTAACATTAATAAAGCAAACCCAAATTAACACCGGGACCGTAGCTGTGGAGGGGATAAGTGGGAGAGGACAGGCAACAACAATTTAAGGAGGGGTAGATTTTGAACTGAAGTTTTTGTCGCTACAGGGCTATACCTTCACTGTCCAAATCCCCACACCCCCCCACCCCCTTCAACCTTAGCATAAAAATACCTTGCATTTAGGCCTAATTACAGACCTAATCTATAATCTTAATTTGCCCTCAAAATGCACCATTTGATGCCAGAATCCCCCCCCCCCACCCCGCACCCTCACCTCGGTAGGTTCTCTAGTGCATAACACTGAAGGAAACATGATTACCCCATGACCCGACATGACTCAATGTCCCACGGGGCAGGGACAACGCAACAGTGGACCTGCCTGTCCAATGTTTATCATCATTTATATCACAACGAAAACAGTTTCAAGGTGCAATATAACGAGCTTTCAGAAACATAGAGTGACGGCGAGTGTACAGCTGTTGAGAGATACAGCTGATTGCCTTGTAAATAAATTTTAGTGGTATTAAAAATCTTAAGAAAAAATTTTCGATAAAAATCATACAAAAAAATAGAATACTTATCACTAGTTATGTTTATTTGTATCATAAAAAGTTTACTTCTTTTTTTTTCCTTTTTTCTACATGAACAATTCATACATCTTTTATCTCTAGCTTCCTCTGTATTACCACCTTTAAAAAAAGAAGATTTTTATATATTTTTAAGACATATTATTATATATCTTCCTAATTCACAAAGCTAAAACTCCTACTAACTATTGTTTTATTTAATTCGTAACAAGAGAAAAGCACTTCTTTTAAGTAAAATTAGCATTATATTTGTCAAAAGCAGGGCAATATTGTCAGCAAAATTTAATTCAAATTTTGTTGTGGACAAACGAAACAGAATTCCTAAATTTGTTATTCTTCTTTGCAAGAAGTAGCTATATGTAATAGACATATTAAGTTATAGTCATAACTGTTCCTAAACTTTCTGCATACATTTTTTTTTGTTCTTTCAAAATTGAACAGGCAAGAAAGGGTCAAAGATAATTTTAATTATTTAATAGTAGTATTTTTAAATGTTTGGGTTAAATGGATTCAAAATTTCTAGCGAAACTTGAAATAGTTGAAAAAAAAAAAATCTTGTCCTATTGTGAGTTTATCTGAGGAGAAGATAACAATTTGTTGCAGAATGTCAAGGGTCACAAAACATGATTTAATAAATATACAGACATCAAAATCAATGTCCTCATGTTTGTCTTCTTTTTCTTTAATATCCTTCACCTTTGCGGTAATGGGTGCGACATAATCTCCAATCTCCAAAGGTAAAGGATTTCGTTCGTGAAATCGGTCACCGAATTTTGAGGCTATTTATATCGTCACCTCTGTATATGAAAAGAACTGCAGCAGATTAAAGGGCTCCCATAGTAACGTAGGGCAGTAGTGTCCATCCATCGACCTTATTCACAGACCAGATGTGAGTCATGCGTCCGTGAGGGCAGCTACTCCGGGTAATATTTTACCTAAAGATTTGAAAAACGGAAGAAGCAGAAATATTAGGAGGGTACTTCCAACCAACTAAGGAAAATAAGACACCAGACCTGGTATTCAGATAAAAATTTAATGAAATAATGGTTGTGATAATGACAGAGGAAAAATAATTGACTAGTTAGGATTTTTTTTATTGTAACTGCTCTACAAGATGAATCACCAACACACACGCAGATACATGCATACACACACCATCATGAATGCAAAGGTTACGATTGTCATGGAGACAAAAATATTTTGAAATGAAAAGTTTGAAATGGTACTTTTGATGACATTCCCTGCTTGAGAAATGAGGTAAACTATACGTGTAAAAAGTGTTTTAGCTAGAAAAGAGCTTCACCGACGACTATCAAGTGCAATATGTTGGAGCACAGTGCCCAAGTAGCCTAAGAAAGGCCTCAAGTAAGCCTAAGTAAGGCTTAAGTAAGGCTAAGTAGCCTAAGTAAGTCTTATCTTAATAGTACAAGATTGTGGGGCAATGGTTTTTCTGCAGGTTATGAGCCACCCCCTTTCAGAACCCCTTGTTCTTGATGATCCCCTTACCCATACAATGTGCTATTGCAGCAGACATTGTGCAATATTTCTTGATGTAAATTGTAAACTACAGAATGTTAGAATGCTACCAGGGGCGTAGCCAGGATTTTCAAAGTTGTAGGCACGATTATCTGAGCGGACCGCCACCATCAGTTGGCGTGGAGCATACAAGAAAATTTGTGGTTTTACAAACCCCCCAGATGGCCGGAAACGGCCCTTCCCGAGTGTTCATTCTGGTTCCCTGGCCTCTTGCTAACTTGAGAGACCTCATTCAATATCACTTTTAAACCCAAGAAACAAATAAGTTAAAATAGTATGTAGAAATGACAGCCTAGATGACAGAAGAATAGGTTACCTAATTTAGCCATATTCTTGTTACGTTCATTTCAATAGTTGTTCCTGTCTAGACTCTTAAACTCGTCCAGCAAGCTTATGGATTTGAATTATGGGTGTTTTTAAAAAATGATAACTTGGCCAAAAAAAGTGTAGGCCCGTGCCTACAGTGCTACATACTGGCTACGGCCCTGGCTACCCCCCCCCCCTCTCACCATCCTCTGAAGTAAGTTCTCAGCATTTTGTGATGCTACTGCACACAAACAAATCTAAATCAACTTTTCAAACTTTTGATTAGTGACATTAAATTTCCAAGTAATAATACAAAAAAATCAAAGATCAGGATATTTGAGGATAATCCAGGGGTTTTATTGTTATGTCAAATGCACATTCCCCTGGAGACCGCTCATGAGACTTACCTTCGAGGAGTTCTAGACTAGCTCCCCCACCGGTGCTCACATGACTGACTTTGTCTTCGGTACCCCACTTTGCGGCACATGTGGCCGTGTCCCCTCCACCTGTCCAAAATAAAATAATCATGAGAAAAATTACTTTCTCGAAACATAAAGTTTGCTCAGCGGGTAATCGGAGCTCAATTACCATCGTTAGAGTACTTGTACCATGAGAGGGTCTGCAATAAATTGAAACATATCGTGCAAGACCCAACACACCCTTTGTTTCAGTACTATAATTACAACCGCTCTGGACTGCGTTTATGCCCACCACGTACACTTAGGGGCCGCTACAGATACTCATTTGTGCCTAATTCTATCCATATATTGAATTCACAAGTGAGAAGATAAGTTTCTTATTTGTAGGACTTGCTATATATTTGTTTGTATTACTGTATGTGTATCGCAGTCTATTGATACTTATACTATTGCTTTTCTTTTCTTTTTTTTCTTTTCTTTTCTTTTTTCATTTACGACCTGTGTAAGCCGAATTTCCGATTGTGGACAATAAATTCAAATTCAATTCAATTCAATAATGACTTTAAGTGAGATTGTATAAAAGGTTCAGTCGACATTTTACAAAACATGTGCATGTCATATACTGTGTGGCTTGCTTTCAGCACAGACTTTTAAGAGCAATAACATACATAAACATTTTTGAATATGCTGACCGAAATTGAAACCCCTGAATTTCTGACTAAAGCTCAACCCTTCATTAGTAAGTCTGATTTACATTCAATTACATTCAATTTGATTACATTCAAATTCATTCTGATTTTTCACTCAACACAGATTCTACTGTGAAACTGGAACGACTACACGCAACTTTTGAAAATGATTTATCGTATTGTTCACACTGGCGAGAAAGAAAATAACAGACGTAGAAAATGAGTTTTTCGTCCTACCGATAATTGTCGTCGTTCCTTTTTCTGTTGCGGCAACGACAGCGTCCATCACAGCTTTGGTGCCGTGGGCAAAGTTTTCATACTCAAAAACACCGGCAGGTCTGTAAGAGTGACATACATAGAAAGATTCACCTTTGCAAACTCTCCATAGACAACTAAGAGAATGCTCTTCAAAATGTTGCAAAATGAAAAGTTCATAGTAAATCTGTTTTCCATAATACCTATGTACCTTCATTTGTAAACAAACTGTTACTAATTGTTTTAAATTTGAACAGGGCAACGAAAGTTAGGCTACGGCAAGATTCGTGACAAGACCAGTGACATCTCGGGGATACAAGCCCTGCATTCGACCAGCTGAGCTTTGAGCTTTTTGTTGGTGGTCACCCCTGTAGAGCCGCTTATTTGCTGGGAGTGCCAGTCAAAAAACCACGGTAGCTTGCACACCAGAGTGTAACCAGAGTTTCATATTCGATACAATCCAGAACGTAGCAGCAGGGAAAGGATTTCAAGAGTATCTTGTCCTGACTTCCACTGGCTTGAATCCCATTCTAGATGAACAAATTTCTCGGCTCTTTTCAAAATTTGTTTATAATCTGCCAGTCAGTTTTCTATTGTTCAATTTTCTTTTTAGAGTCATTGTATTAGTCACATGATACCTGCTTTAGTCATGTGATACCTAGATATGTTTGGCAAGGCCACAAGGCAGCAAGAATATATATATGTACACTTGGCATTCTGCCAGGTATCGACTGACATGACAAACTCACAACAGAGGAAAATTAACATGGAGACCAATGATAATGTAAAACGGCTAAAGAAAGATAAATCGAATAGCAACCAGACAACGAGCATAGTTCTGCATATCTACTAGTGTTCGACCGATAATGGGTTAGACAATCGGCATCTGGCCGATAATCAGACAATTGGTAAATAATCAGCATCGGCAAAATCCATTGCGCTACTGATTATTATTTTTTATATTTTATTTCTGTGCGATATACTTTTCACTTAATTTACGTTGGAGTTGCAACACTGATAATGGTTTTAATAGCAGTTGTAAAAGCTGTCGCTAACCTCTTCTTTTCTTCATTTCATAGCCAATGACTACTATTATTCCCCTTCTGTAGTCTGTACAGCACTGTCATTAACTGTGTTTTGGCAGGATTGCAATTTTGCGACTCCTCGTTATAAACGTACAGCGCCACATGTATGTATTACAGTGTTCTTTACTTACTCCATTAATCTTTACTGTGAAACGTTAAGTCATTCATTTACATCTTTGATTGTATTGACCTAGAAGTTGGTAATCATTCATAACACTAAATCATACTTTAGGCCATTTCCACGAAAAAAATGAAATAATCGGTAATCGGCATCGGCCGATTGTCACAGGAATTAATCGGTAATCGGTAAAACCGATTATCATATAATCGGTCGAACACTAATATTTACTCATAGTAGTAAGTAATTTTATATATTAGTTTTTGGAAAACAACATACTATACCACACTTGAAAATAACATTTGGAAAAATACTGAAGCATGACACAGAAATCAAGGGTAAGCAGTGACGATACCGACCCAAATTAATTGGTAGTTTCCACCCAAAATGGCCGACAAATGTCGTCAAAGATATGTGGCATATATGAGTATTATATCCCAAAAAAATAAAAAGTAGAAATATTAAGTTAATTGAAATTTAACTCACCCATTCCAGACGATGAGCTTGGCCTTTGATATGACAGCTTGAAACGTTTCCAGACTTTTAGGACCACAATCAAGGCCCTGAAAATTGAGAATTTTTTCAGATGAAAAAGGACACAATTTTTTTTTTAATAAAGGATTTACTTCGGAATCAATCTTCCAAGAAATGAACAATGATAAGAACAACACAGAACACAGTTTCAAAGTGAAAAGCTTTCAGGGTGCGGTAAGTTGTATGTCAACGCTCTTAATATTGTCACGGTCATCCTCAAACATGGCAAACTACATAATACCAAAACGTTTCAAAATTTATCTGAAAGAGTTTTAACCTTGATAAGACCCATTCATGAAAGCAACCAACTCCTGGAGAAATGAATTCTCTCTTTGAAGGCTCTGAGCCTCCTGCAATCAAGTTCATGTGTGAAAAAAAAATATCCATTTGGAATTTCACCTAAGTGGTAAAACCATCACAAATGTCACCAGGAAGGGTGAGAGGGCAAAGGTCAACTTTGCTAAAAGTTTCACTGGGGTAGGTCCCTGTAAAGCAGGGGTGGGCAACCTTTTTGAATGAATGGGCCAGATATAAGGAGTGAACAATTGACTGGGCCACACCTAACCAACGACCTGCTGTTGATTTCAAACCTTTGATTCGGAGGACTTTCAAGAAATAGGTGTGTGTAATTAATCGGTATTCACAAAAACATTATGTCAATACAGTACAGTTGATAATTAATGGGGATAATAGGCCTACCTGACAGCCTCATTTAGTGCCGATAAATTCTAAGCAGCTAGCTCCTGTTTTGTGATGATGTAAAATATATTGAATTTTTTTTTTTCTTGAGACATCTCTCGGGCCGCCAAAAATTCACTGGCGGACCGCATGTGGCCCGCAGGCCGTAGGGTGCCCACCCCAGCTGTAAAGTATTACATGATGTCTATTCACTTCATAAGACTAAGGAGCATACAGCAAACTGCAAAAGTAAGAATTTGATCAAGCTTTCTGCATTGATATTGATTTCATCATGGACCTCATAAAACCATATCACTAAATATCTGTTCTTTGATAAAAACTTTAGAAAAGGAATACTTCTGAAGTATATTACTATCCGAGGGTCCTTTGTTACTTTGACTGGGAACTTCCTATAAAGTAACATATGTAGATTCCGTCATACAAAACCATCTACTAAATATCTGTTCTCTGATAAAAAACTTAAGAAAAGGAATAATATTTCTGAAATATATTACTGTCCGAGGGTCCTTTGTTAATTTGACTGGGAAGATCCTGTAGATTCCATCATACAAAACCATCTACTAAATATCTGTTCTTTGATAAAAACTTGAGAAAGGAATAATAATTCTGAGATGTATTACCATCCAAGGGTCCTTGATACCGGTTGAAAGCGTGGCGCTCCCGACCTTGGCATTCTCGTCAAATTTATCGGCAGTCACAAAGTCCTCGGGGAGATGAATCTTGACGCCTTTCTTTTCTGCTTTTTTCATCAGGTCACCGACAATCTTTGAACCATCCTCGTCAAAGAGAGATTTTCCTATCTGCATCAAGTAAAGATGGAGAGTTTGGAGTCCAGTGTTACACTCACGAGAAATAAAGACCATGCTTATCAAAACATCCGAAAACTAAGACTTTTCGTTAATCCTTTAGCAGATAACGATCGAGTTTCATTAAGCGATTCAAAATTGTTGACAATACGGTATTGCTACTACAACAGACGTTCTTTTCACTCTTGCTGTTACAATTTATCAGAAATCCATGACTACATGATCCATTTGTCAGAAAAGTGACCAAACCTACCCAAAGTAACCCGCAATAAAAATTGCTCCGGATGAAATGAAGACACCCAAAAACTATTCATCAAAATGAACTTTTAACGCCAAGAGGATAAAACACTCCATCTGATTCTAAGAAATATGTTTTGCACCAGATGCTAGTTGAAACTACTTGTTAGTCAATCTCTGAAACAATTTAAACTGATATTAAACGTCTGGGCATAAGCAAATATACGTTACTGCTGTAAAATCATACGTTCATGTTTAACGTGATGGAAACGGCACCCCTGTATCAGTTTATCGTTTGTAACAGCCTATCAGACCTTTCACATCTGGTGTGTGTTTGTCTGGTGTCCTGTACATATGGCCCATAATAGCTAGGCTTGTTAGGGTACTTGCAACAATGCTGTAAAGTGTACATGTATCAATTAACATTGTACTAACTGAGAGGTAGACATTTTAAAGTACAATACTTGTAACATTTTACGATACAGTACAGTACAATTACACTGCAGGGCAATAATTAAGCTACCCTGGTGTGTGTTATGGATGAAAATACCATTAGATTCAAAATTAAGTGAGACTTTTGGCCTTCCATAGGATCGAGAAAATACTTACATCCATTCCGTGAAGGACCTTCAGGAAGGTAAAAGACATGCCTCCTACGATGATCATCTCGTTCACTTTATCCAGCAGGTTATCGATTAATTTGATTTTGTCTTGCACCTTAGCCCTAAAAATGGGAGAGAAATACGGACAGAGGATGAACGAAAAATCTTCTTTTGGACACATACAGCAACCTCAACCATTAGCTAGGGGCTGTGGAAAACAAAATCTTTTAGAATACTCCAATTCAAACTGATCTTGCTGGCAGTGAAATACCTCCGATTTATGTGAATGAGAACATGGATTCAAATTTGTACTAATTACAAATCATTCCAAGGACATATGACATTGAATATCATCAATAATAATAATCATAATAATAATAAATGCAAATTTATATAGCGCCAATATCCAGAGGAAAACCAATGCTCAGTGGCGCTCAGAGGGTATATTGTTGTTCACATCAATTTAAAGAGAACATGTTTTGGTTCAGTTATTTCAATTCTATCAAACAATAAATTATTTTAATATTTTTAAGTTTAATTAACATTAAACTTTAGACCTGCACTGTGGAACCAACTGTTATCATCAAATTTAGCCTTAAAGGAGTATTCCAACGATTTTAATAGCATAATAAGTTGCACTGTCTTGAGAACAAGAATAGCTATAGAAAAGTCACCAGCTCTAAAATTCTTCTTTCTCTTCTTGGATTATGACATACCAAAACTAAACTTCTGCCTAGAGGTCATCCCTTAATGCAAGAACTTGTTAAATATATCGACTCGTGCCCATTACAGAGCCCATCATTACGATCTTCCCTGCCTTTAGCAAATACCACCGGAGTCCCCTGTTTTTGGCCAAAAACAGGGGAGATTGAATATCTACTCGAGATGGTAATGCTAGCCATACTGAACGCTGGACTGCACAGATTCATAATTAAACACACAGTGTACTATTTCAGTTGTCAAGTCTAATTTGTCTTCACACAGGAGCGTAATGCTGGCCATAAGAGCATTTGTGTTTATAATCATACAGGTGGCTGGTCAATTAATTAGGTGCACTCAAGGATGAATCCTAATAACAGTACTTGGGGTAATTTATGCTATCAAGTAACAAATTATTAATGCTCGAGAGAGTTTTGTGGTGGACAGTTTTTGTATAGGCAGGCCTGACCATCATAATTTTCAAAATAATAATTATGGTTGCACACAACTTTTAAAACAACTCTCAGTTGCAACAGTCTTCAACGGTTCTCTCACAGACGTTACAAGTGTGTCCGGCTTACCCTCCAAGAATAGCCAAGAATGGTGCCTCGGGATTCTCTAATGCTTTAGCAAAATATGTCAGCTCCTTCTTCAAAAGGAAGCCAGCAGCCCTTACGTCCTTCTGAACGCCGACCATAGAACTATGAGAACGAGAAATAAAACAAAACAAACATAATACTAGCATATTATATGAAATTCTAACATTTTCTTTTTCAGTCATTGCTACACTATCTCGTAAATGGTAAAAGACCGATATCATTTTAAAGGAGTCGATAATTTCATGCGAATATGGGTGCTAAGAAGAGAGATGATATCATATCGTACCGCAACTATTGACCGTGGGAAGAACGAAAATGTGCATACAGAGATATAGAAAGACATCCGATGACAATGAGTATTTATCTGATGTGTTCACTTCCAGAAATATAAGAGGTCGAACTCTGTGACATTCTCAATATCCTAGTTACACACCAGATCAACTAGTACATTGTTATATCTATTTTGCAAAATTCTAACAGGGTTTCCCACTCCATAATGAGGTATCTACTTTGCTAAAACACATTTTCTTACCTTCTTGCTTAATGGGTAAAAGGTCAAAAGGGGTATTTACAGCAGACTTCCTACTGAGTCACAGTGTGACAGTGACAACAAAACTGTCCCTAATTTATGAAATGACACATATACTATACATCAAATGACAATTTACGAAGGTATGATGGAGGGGTGCTTGAAAGGAATCAACATGGTTTATAGCTCACTGTACATTAAAAGGTATAATACACCAGACAGTACTGTCCTATCGGTCCTCACAGAGCCCTAGACACAGCTCTGGGTCCTAATGCCTGTGATCTATCCCGGGTTAATACAGATTTCCAAAGATTTTCTAATAGAGCTGTCACATATCTCGAACTATGTGCTACTTGCCAAAATATGATTGAAGAGATCTCGCCTTCAATAATTACGAGAAGAATCGCTGGCTTACGTCTGGAATGTTTCCATTTTGGAGACTTGGATACAATTTTACCAGCATAGATTGTCTTGAAAATAGCTGTTTCCGCCGAAAGGCACTTCAGCGAACAATTTTACTTGAAGCTCGGAGCTTAAACATGGTTTAGCTGACCTGATTGAAAATACCCTCAAAGAAGCTTTCTAATTGGTTGACGACCAGCCGTGTCTAAAGTCCCCAAATGAACGGTGGGAAACATGAAATGTGCTAGTCATGCTTGACAAAAAAGATTGAATATTTCACACTATGCGACAATCAGGGAATGTACAGCAAGTACGTTGCCCAGAAATGTCTGTCGGAGATTCCTTCAAGGAATTATCAGTGATTTCAGATAATGCAGCTTGCCAAGTTTTGTGGACCTAGAAAGGACCGATATGACCAGTGGTCAAATTGTAAACCCACCAGCCGATAACGCAACACGTACCTGTGTGCTCTGTGTGCAGTGCCGAAGGCGTCGTTGACGTAAACATCTCCTAGTTTTGAAAGGGATGCTCTGAACTTGTTAACCGCCTCTGAATCAGCTTTGACCTACCGGGAAAAAAAAAATAAAATAAAATATTAGTGATTATGAAAATCAAAATAAAACAGAAAATGTTAGCCAACTGCTTATCCACTAAAGAGCCTGTGTAAGAGAATGTGTAAAAGTAGGTGGGCCTGATGTTTCGATCCTAGCAGGATCTTTCTCAGGCTCTGGAGAAGATCTTGCTAGGATCGAAACGTCAGGCTCTATTACTTTTACACCCAAAAGTGATTATGATAAATGAGGGCCATTCCATTATTCCCAGGTCAAGAAGCCACTGTAAACTAATTGATTTGTTTCCTTTCAAAAATGAGACTGGTGCTATTTGAGTGAACTCACAATTTTATGACCCCAGAATAGAATTGTTTATGTTTTGTTAAAGATCTTGATGCCGAACAGGAAATTTCCTAAATGAACAAAACAAAATCCTAGGCCTACATTAATTATAGTTGACAGTATCTATAGAATGCGTAACTTGAACAAAATATTAGTTTTTCGGTAATATATATATTGTTGTAATATATCATAACCATGTTGTATCTTTGAATTACAGTAGGTATTACTTTAAGAAAAATCTACATGGAAACAGCAGAAATTATAAGCAGCATCATTACGTCGGATGAAAGAACCATCATTTTATCCTCATCATATTGTAGATCCCAAGGGAAGAGAAATAATTTCTGCTTCTCTGATCTACAAATACCTTAACAGTTTGCAAAAAGACAATGCAAAACATGTGGAGCAAAAACAATCAACAACACGAACCATCTATAACAGATCCATACCAACCTAAACATTCTCTACTGGGCAACATTTTGTAGGGATCGAGACATCTGATCTTGTCAACCATGATCTCTTGAGTAAGAACCTAGATACTGAGATGGGAGATTCCTCAACAGTGTGGAATAGTTTCTCTTCAGCAATTAAGTCTTATTATTTCGCATCTCACATTGGTCAACAAGACAAACCATGTCAACATTTGTAACAGATCCATACTGTCTCTGCAGCACAAAACTATGTCTCGTTATTAACACACTTTAATAATAATCATAATAATGATAATAATCAGCAGTTATTTTTACAACCCTTAAGCGACCACAAATGTGGGAGAAACCAGCAGGGCTTATGGATGACAACTTACACGTCGGGTGGCTTCCAATTCAACATTTTAACTCAAATTTGGAATCTTTTCAATTTTAGAAAGTCATTTCAGATGGGCAAACCATAGATTGCTCTTGGATGAAAAAACCCACCTTACTATGACCCGGCCGGGTATTGAACCCGGAACCTCCCGATTGCTAAGCCTCATTGCTTCAAATGCCACCGCCTGGCATCTATTTATTTTTTGTACACACAATGCTATGAATATTCAAAAGTTCTCATCAATATTGATGTCACGTAGTACAAACCTTTTTGCCATTCGCATCTTTACTACTGCCTTCTTCCTCTGCATGAAAGCGTAGATTTTCCAGTAAGATAACCGATCCTGACTCTGGACTAGCGCAGGCAGCTTCAACCTCAGCTCCGACACAATCATTCAGAAATATGATTTTTCTAAAAGTAAAAGCACAAATGTCACAGTTACACTCAATTTAAAGTCCCCTCATAACTATATCATAATAATAATAGACAGCAGTTATTTTTACAACGCTTAAGTTACCACAAATGTGGGAGAAACCTGTAAGGGCTTATGGATTACAACTTACAAGTCGGGTGGCTTCCAATTCAACATTTTAACTCAAATTTGGAATCTTTTCAATTTAGAAAGTCTATTTCAGATGGGCAAACTGTAGATTGCTCTTGGATGGAAAAATCCACCTTTTTATGACCCGGCCAGGCATCGAACCAGGAACCTCCCGATTGCTAAGCCTCATTGCTTCAAATGCCACCGCCTTTATCCACTCGGTCAGAGCACCAGGTACTACATTATCTTGTCAGGACTTAAAGGGATTGAAGACTCACGCACAAAGAAACGTCTGATGCAGGTAATCTGACCTAGTTTCGAATGAGGTGTAACAGAAGTGTTAGACACCACCATCGATCCCAGGAAATACACACACAGCTTGCTACCGTCGGAAAGTAGACACTAGTGTACAGTCAATACTGTATACAGGCTGCGGTCAATACCCACGACACAGTGTGCATAGCCGCGATGGACAGCTCAGGTCAAGCTAAAGATAACAAGGTATCACGTTTCATTACTGTCTGCATTTTGTAGCGATGAGAAAAAAATTCACTTGCAAGCAACGGAAAGTTAATTTTTTTTCAGGGGGCGGCGCGCGGTTTTGGGCGAGTCTTCAATGCCTTTAAAGAACATTCACACTGGAAAACTTCAATCAAAATTTAGCTATCCATAGATTCTGGTAATTTTAAATAAGATTTCGACTAAATGTACAAAAGGTTTTACGGTATTTCCTGCAAGCTTCAAACTGAGACTGAGAGAATTGCCAAACATGAGTGAGCTGCAGACGGACTGAATTCTTCAATGTTATTTAACCTATGAACTTAACGAAAAATTCAGAACTAACCTTTCCATCAGCCTCTCCAGTTCCTTGGCAACGGGAGTCAGTGAAAACTTATCCTGCTTCTTACCGTCTGGTCTTCCAAGGTGGCTCATTAGTACTACAGATTTTGCTCCGTTCTCCAGAATATGCTTGACACTCGGTAACGCAGCAACAATCCTAACAGGTAGGGGAAACAGCATATGATATAAATGGGAGACAATAACTCAGAATGAAGTCAAATGCATGATACGATTAAGTGTGTCTGTGTTGCACTATACCAGTAGAGTAGTGGAAACACAAGCCTCTTCCACATTTGTTCATACGACATAACACATGCCAAGTAATAACCATAAGTACTACAGATTTTGCTCAGTTCTCCAGAATATGTCTGACGCTCGGTAACGCAGCAACAGTCCTAACAGGTAGGGGAACAGTATTTGATATAAATGGGAGTCAATAACGTCAAATGAAGTCAAATGCTTGATACGGTGAGTTCGTGTGTCTGTGTCATACTATACCAGTAGAGTTGTGGAAACACAAGCCTCTTCCATATTTGTTCATAAGCCGTAACACATCCCAGGTAATAACCTGTATATCCCATACATATCCTGTACGTACCTCCTAGTATCTACACATTGATGAGATTGACAAAGAGGATTATCTCTTGAATTAAGTTTCCCTTCATCTAAAAGTGGTTTAACTATAAAATATATCAACATTGTGAACATAGGCGTAGGAGCCTCATTTGATCTGGGGGGGCTGTAATGACTTGCCCGAAAATATAACCAAAATTTTTTGCGCGCTCCGCGCGCGTTCAATATGTTAATGTGCATATCATATAGGCATTCATCGGTTATCACAACAAATGCCAATAACATACAATCATTTTCTGTGTTATTACCCTTCCATATTGGTTAGAATTATTGGGGAAGTCGTTACAGCAATAATGATAATAATAATGTAAGTTTAACCATTGAAAAACACAGTAGGTGCCCGAAAAATTCTCAGCATATTGCCCGAATTTTTCACCAACAAATTTGAAAAACACACTGCAAATTATTCTTCTTTCAGTAGGTGCCCGAAAAATTCTCAGCATATTGCC
>KN888968.1:20248-30288 GCA_000934455.1 Apostichopus parvimensis | reverse complement strand
GAGTGTCGGAGTACTGCATTAAATTAGTTCCGAATATGAGTAGTTTTATCGACCGAGTACTTTTAATCTATTCAACATACTTTCCTTGTCAGATAACTAAGACTATCATTACTGTTTATCCTATTCCCAGAATTACACCAGAAAAAAAACCCCAGGAAAGCACTGAAATATTTACTTATTATTGGGCTATATCATGTCAAGACTTACTTGCTGACTTTAAGTCATTCTTTGAATATTCATACCTGTAAAGAGCTCACAACTATCTGGTTCCCTGAGATTGTGGCTATTCCGGAGTCCGAACCGACCGTCTTCACCAGGAATGGACCCGACGGTGACCCTTTAGATAAGATGTAAGAGTCAGCTAATGCCCCAAACGGATCTGAAGATGAAAAATAAAGATGAAGATGAAAAATGAAGATGAAGATGAAAAATGAAGATGAAAATGGATGATGTTTCATTTTAAGAATAATAGAGAAAAAGAAAAACGAATAAAAACAAAAGTTATCTAAGGTAGAGAGTTAGTCAGAACTTCATCACAAATTTCTCAAGTGATACATGAAGGGTTTACAGACTCAAGAGTCTGACATACGGGGAATCCATAACAAAACCATGAAGGAAAAAAAATAATGAACAAATTACTATTTAGGGGAGAACTGTACTTAATCAATCATTTCAAAGACCTTTTAATTTGGCTATACTTAATATTGCCTTAGATAAAACTACAGGTTAAAAATACCTAGTTAAACAAACCACATGATATATAAGTGCATTATGGGTAATCACTGTATTTCATCACCTCTGGTCGTATGTTGCATCAACAGACCACAAATTCAAAAAGGAAAAGAAAAAAATACACATGTCACCTGACAAAATGTATGCCACGACCATTGTAGTTTTGTAGCAAGGAAATGTAGTTTCTCATATAGTAGTTATTTTACAAAATACCATTTAATGATATTTTCTTCAGGTTATGAGTGAACGTTGGTCAATGATTCTCAATTTATTGATGCATTGCCATTGCGATCAGCCTTTATTGTACATTTTCATATCCATGTTGATCAATGATCATATTATCATGATCATATATAAATATAAGTATATATGACTATGTCACAAAAACGTGTCTTAAAACACAAGCCTACTTTTCTTGTACAAGTTGCTGCAAATTCTACACTCAAAGTCCCATGCTTAACTTCTTTTCAGCTAGCTTGAACTTTTTCATTCGTGGATGGATGGCTTACGAGGGGTAAGGGAGAGAGGTGATGGGGGGGGGGGAGTATATTGGATTGGTGATGAAGACAAAGACAAAAGACTGATATTCTGTGTATTCTTTCTTGGCTTAGTGAGATTCCACAGAGAATCTTCAACCAGACATGCAATAATCACTGAGAATGCAATATTGTAATGTTTGAGTGACATTGTGACTTAAAAAACAAAAACAAAAAAAACAGATAGATTTAAAAAAAGCTAAACCTCTGACATGGAAAGGTCTATTATGGATTGAAAACTACTAGACTAAGCTAGATAGTGCACTTATTTATTCCTACTCCTCAAAGCCTTCATGTTTTCTGTTTTTCTGTCACAGAAAACTGAAATCTTTTGACAAAAGCCAACAAATATCCCCTGCCCCCCCCTTCCCAAATATCCCCTGCCCCCCCCTTCCCCATCCCACCCAACCCCCAAAGAAATAAAACAAAACAAAGAAACACATAGCAAAAAACACACATACCATAAAACACACACAAAAATCATGCTCCTTTTTATTACCTGGTTGGTTAAAAGGTATTGGTAAGTGTAACGTCAGCGTGTTGTTCTTGATCGTACCCAGACTGGGCACTTCTATTCCGGCTATTTTGATTGGTCGATTACCGAGTTGACTCGGATACCTCACAAACCTTAGCTTCTGTCTTCGTTGATTCTTCTTCAAAAGATCTACCAAATCTGAAAAACAGATATTTTTATTTAGTCACTTTCCTTGAGATAAATTGATACTTTTATTCTATTTTTGAATAATGCTTGGAAGCCTCTAAATATTTGTTAATATTTTCACATCCATTCTCACGACTTTACTGGCAACATTTATGCTGAGAAACCAATAGGCACAAGGTACCATGTAGTAATGAAATGATTTTCTGCACGACTGTTATTTACAAAAGAAAATTAAAGGGGACATTCACTACAGAGAATTTTGATCACAAAATATTTAATACTACAACAATGTATTCGAAATACTTTGCTGATAAATGAAAATGTCATTCACATTTCAAAACTTTAAAAAGGAGCAACAGCTTCATTGCTTGTGACAAGAAAATTGTGGAAATACTATGTGGAAATTAAAAATTGTTTTGGAGGATATAACAAGAAAACAATTTTACCTTTTTTTTACAAATTATCAAGATAATGCTGTTAACAGTGCTGACACCGCAACAAATGCCATTGTTAAGGTTATGTCTCGAGTGTCTCGATATTTTAGGTTTAACATTTACAAACCCATCTCAATTACAGAAAATAATAATTGTAACAATTCAAAAAGCATAAAAAACAAGTGCAGCATATGTGGTTAGATGTCATTTATCGACTTGTTCAAGTCTTCTGTGTGAAGGAATGTTTATTCTGTGATATATCTCTCACATAGAAAATGATCTTTCCTAGCTGTTTTGTGGGTGTTGTTCTTGGCAGTTATCTTCAACTAACAGACCAATGACGATGGTTGCATCTTGTTTCTCCTTTTTATTGCATCCCAAATTGCAGAGGGCAGACAGGATTGTATCGTACCTGGTATTCCGTACATGTCGTAGTTCGGTACAGTTCTCTTCAATGTCCACCATTTTGATCGCAGCCACTGAGGAGACCTGACGCTTTTCCAGCCCGCTGCCATCTCCGCCCACGGTAATGACTGTTCGTCTTTCACATTGCACGCCTTGATCCTGCAGAGCCAAAGTATTGGGAATCACAGATACTTATATAAGACGACAAATAAAGACACAGATATAAGTATGAATATGATTATTAGCATGAATATGTTATGTTGAAATGCAAAAAACATGTGAGAAACTGATACACCTATTACCAAAAAAACAAAATTAACAGGAAACAATACTTTTGGTTTCGTTCTTTAGGGATGGGAAAAATGAAAGCAAATGATTTATATTGAAATCTGCCCTTAAAGGCATTGAAGACTCGCCCCAAACCGTGTGCCGCCCTTTTTAAAAAAGTTAACTTTCTGTTGCTTGCAAGTGAAGTTTTTTCTTGTCGCTACAAAATGCAGACAGTAATGTAACGTGGTACCTTGTTATCTTTTATCTGGACATGAGATGTCCATCGCTGCTATGTACACTGTGTTGTGGGTGTTGACCGCAGCTGCATGTATTGTCTGTACACTAGTGTCTAATTACCGATGGTAGCAAGCTGTGTGTGTATTTTCTGGGATCGATGGTGGTGTCTAACACTTCTGTTACACCTCATTCGAAACTAGGTCAGATTACCTGCATCAGATGTTTCTTTGTGCGCGAGTCTTAACTCCCTTTTATGTGGGAGTCACCTTGTGATGATTCTAAATGATATATGAAAGCGAGGAAAAGAAAAACTGAAAATTCTGCTTACTTATCTAACAGTTTATCATCATCAGCTTTGTCCCATTCTGTTCCTCCTGTGTGCTTCCAATTCAGATAGTTCAACCACTTGGCTCGGCACTGCTTCTCTGTCCTGGTTTGAACCTTTTCAGCTACCTGTTGCCATGGGATACCCCCTGTTATGCTCTCCCCCGGGGTTGTCTTGGTGACTTCATAAACTGCATCCGTAAGTCTCTCTTCTTCATCAAATCTCCATTTCCCTTCACGATTAAAGAGGGGGAAAAAACAACTTTTTGCTCATAAAATTTTCATGGAAAATTGATCAAGAACTTCTTTATAAAACTTCTATCAATGGTATCATCACAAAATTTAATTGCCACAAATACTTCCCATTTTTTTGCCCATACATATATTTTTACCATTTTGAAAATGGTTTATTGGGGGGGGGACAAAGGAAGAGATAATGTGGATGAAAACCCCTGAGAAATACATTGTGCAGTTGGGAGGTACAGGTGTGTTGAGCTGACCTCTGACACATACATTATTTGTAGGGTTACTAAAGTTTTATTTGGAGAATAGGAGGAGGAAGCTGGGGGAAGGAGTCTTAGTTACGGGGTTCCCCTCTTCTTTGGCATAAAAACACATTCAAAGGATACTTCATGAAAACTGTACCTGTAAGTAAAAAGGCAATATGCCCCTGTAAGATCAGAATGATTCAAGGACTTTTTTACTATTGACAGTTTGCTTTTCTGTACTGAAACTGGAGTAGTTAGATCGTCAAACCGCCATCAAGAAAGTGTTTCCACCATATTTATTACAACTTTATTGGGAATAACTATTAATCCAGACTTGTTTCATTTTTTTTTCATCAAATTTTGCGAATCCACCCAGAGACTCACATTTAAGATAAAAATCGGCCAGGAAACCTGAATTAATGGTAACCATATAATCATGTGTGTAATTCATATACATTTAAGAGTCGTCAAATTCAGATACAGATTACTGCTACATATTGTGAGCTGAACGTTGGTTTCAAATGTCATGATGATCACCACATCAATGTGATGATGATGATCACCACATAAATGTTTAAGTATCTATGCTGAACTCTGACCAGATAAAATCACTCAAAAATTATGCTAAACAGATTCTCAGTACTACGATGAAAACTTGGGTTTCTAATCATTGATTTATATATCCTTTGCGTTACCTTGGTGACATGCTTCTTTCAGCAGGCGGCATTTGTCTTTCACTGATGACGCACTCCGACCCATCTTGGCACCGATCTGAGCCCAGTCGTTACCAAGCTCTGCCCGTAAGCTGCAACGAAAACAGACAAAGTACAATACCTGTTTATCATTTTCTTACAAAGGGAAATTTGTATCAAGAAGGAATAAGAATGACACTTTACATTCATCACAATACACACCACAGAGAAAGTTGGGCAACGAGACGAGAAACCAACATCATTTGCAGAAAGGGGCAGACCACTCTATGCAGTGTAGAAAAACTGATGCATCAGCACAATGGTAGTCTTTATGTAGTTGTCTTGGTTGGACATCTCTGCATTCTAAACTCCTTGTTCCACACGAATAACATTTTAAACAATTATGCCACTACTCCAGCTTCTCCAAGATAACGAATATGCTCAAATATTGATACTGTATTACGTACGGAATTTACAAATTTAACACTGAACCTGTTAAGCTAATATTGATCACATCATGTTCAATGTTACTTTTCATAGTGCATGATATGAGGAGTTATTACAAAAGTTAAGTTGCCAGAAAATGCAACTTTTACAGAAGTGGTTGCTTTATAATATCCAATCAAAGAATATGAGAGCGAATCCTTTTACACAATATCATTTTTTCCTCAGCTGACAAGGGTTAATCTAAATAAGATATTTTCTTTTGCTATAGCATTTACAATCATTTCTGTGTGTATGTTTATAGAGTACTAACCTTTTCAGTTTTTCAATATCTAGAGCAGAATACCTGAAAGGAAACAAAAAACAAATAAATAGCATGTTTACTATAGGCATAATAATTAATACAAAATACCAAAAAATAAAATAAAAACAGATGAAGAAAGAAAGAAGAAATATTTTGTATTTTGTATATATAGTTGCAAGATGCTGTTTTAGTTTATGATTACAACATTCCAACTATACAGGTACATGTCATAATCTCACATCAAGAGATCAAACACAATTAACCAATCTAGAACAATAATTGTGACAATTTTCTTATTTTTCTGTGAATATTTGCAAAATATCAGAACTGACATTGCCAAGGATACAACATACTTGAAGTTATTTGACTGACAGGAGATATACAGTGAACCTCTCCAACTTGAAAGGTACAGACCAGTTATGTCTTAGTTTCATCTACAATTTATAACTGATCTCTATACCTTGATATCAATGCAGCCTTGTTACCGGGGATAATGCAGATGCTACAATTTTTCTTTGTTGACACAACTTACTTGCCAACATAGTTTTTGGCATCATACATCCTCTGGACTCTACGATAAACAGCGAACAGAGGCCTGTTCAATCCAGCTGCGATTGTCCGGTAGAAGTCCTTCCGATCCTCTTTCTTCAACTGGAAGATAACCTCCATTGCGTCCTTCAATTTGTTGGTCTAGATACGAAAGACATTTAACGATTTTTGCATATGAGGTAGTGTTCTATGAAAGTTGTTTAGCATACCTAATTAGTTGTTACAAAGTCGCACAAAAGGACCAATGAAATTATTCTTAAAAAACTCTAGAGGTACAAAAAATGAAGAGAGTGTCAAATGGAAAAGCAAACATAATGTAACAGCATGATGAATTACATGCTGTATATCCCCAACATGTTTGCTATCATCAAGCTCAAGTAAGTGGATTAAAAAATTTGTCCAAAATTACTGTTTTGTGGGACTTATCAAGAAAGTCATCTTTTAACCTGCAAGCCTACAACAATCTCAAAACATCTGTACTCACATCTAGCATATTTACAACTACAAATTGGGCAGAGGTTATTATTGTTTATATGCCGGTGAAGTTAATAGGAATAACTAAGTCTGAGATTTCAAATATATATTATACATACAGAGATTGCAAAACGAGGCACATTGGTCCAAACAATAGACCAACAAATGCTTTTGTTTTCTCCTTTTACAATTAAAATGATGATATAACCTTGAAAATTTATTTTTTGACTCTGTTATTTATTCTTGTTGAGGTATGATCAACTAAAATCATCACACCTACACAGGAATTCCATTTGTGGAGTGTCCTTATTACATCAGGGAAAAACCAACAAAAAATTCAAAGACAGTTTGATGTATAATTGTCCACATATGTATGATATCATATATTACTGCTCAATGTTTGAATAAAATGAATGAATTTCACAATTTAATACCTCAAGCTATCAGGTTGGGAGTTTGGCTCATTTTATTTCCTTTTGATTGCTCTGTATTATATCTATTCTAAATTAAGACATTATTATCTCTTACAGTATAATACACTGCTTTGGCAATCTAACAATATTTCAAAGAATCCATATGGATTTATTGCAATGGTAACTTGTGGGAGGCTGAATATGATTATGTCACGGTGAACAATTTATATGTGCCTTAATTATCCTGCTCACACATAACTGAAACCTCCCTCGCACCTTCCCATCAATAAAAAAAACCCTCTCCTTCTTTCTCCTTACTTTCACATAATCTTCAATATTCTTCATTAAGATTGCAACTTCTTCCTTTGACCACATACCCTGTCTCCAGCTGTGACCTGAACAAGACGACATTATTCAGAATTACATATTTATGATAACAAAGCAGTTAATATTCATGGAGTAGAACAATGTGGAAATGTTTAAAGCGCACAACACGCTAATGACTTAAAACAACAAAAACCTTTTTCCTTTGGAACAGCAATTAATTACTGTTATTGCTTAAGATAGTGATGGGCAGTTGGGTAGGTTAGAGTGAACAGGGATTGGATCCAAGAAACAAGATAACTTTAACTTCACATTGAAGAGGGGAATTATTATCATTCCTGACTGCATCGAGGAAAGCTTCATTTAACTCTGATATACTTTACAATTTGTTTTCAATTCATGTGACCTTCTTAAGAGAATTGTGCACAACTGAAGTAAATTTGAAATAAGACTAATCAACAAATTCAGCCTTTCTGGAGGAGGTCCTCTTGCTCTTTCCCCCACCATGCCCCCCCCCCCTGCCCCTGTGCTCAAGTTGATTACATACCTTGTTCCTGTAGGGACTCTTTTGCATGTTTCCCTGTAAACCAGGACTGATTGACGCTCACTGGCGATTTCTTTGTATCTCTGAAGTCGTCGTACAACTATGAAGCAAAGAAAAATGTCAAATTTTGATGCAATGAGGATTTAAAGAATGGGAGGAATGCTAGTGAAGGTGACTGACACATTGGAGTTACCCTCTCAAGTACTGTGGCAATCCAATAGACAGTAATATTTCACAATATTACCTAGCCTAATTAGGTCAGCAATTTTGGACCAAGTTTAAACATTTTTAAAGTAAAACCTTTCAAAAGTTCTTATCTCTGAGGTTCTGTTCCTTCAAACTTGGTCTGTCATTTATGAGTTTTTGAATACAACACACTACAAAACCATACATTGCAGTACAATACAATACAAAAACCTCTTGTATGTGTAGAGATACTATAATGTAATAAACTAAGTAACCGATATCTTTGTGCTCACAGTTATATGTACAGCAAAATGTATAATTAGAAACACATCAGCTAGTTAAAAGCTTTTCTAACCATTTTACTATTTCTATTTTACTATTTACTTTCTACTGACTATTGCATTTTGGGCTTTTTTAATTTTAATTTTTTTTGGTATCGTTTTAGTACGGGTGTTTTTTATATTGTTGCTTTTACATTTTGTTGCCTTATTGGTTCTATATATTTAATATTTTGGTTTTTGTTACTATTTGTTTTTAGGTTTTACACTTGTAAAGCACTTTGAGCAACTTTGCTGATTATGCGCAATATAAATATTACTTATATTATATTATTAGGGAAAGCCATATAGTTAATGGCAAACTTTATGAATCCACAAAAATCATGCTATTCAGTTCCAAATAATTTGTCAAAAGCAAACATTTCCTTACATCTTCGTCATCAGCAGGGTCCACCTCCACGATGGTCTTCCCCGTGGCAACAGTTGCTAGCGTCTCCATGGGTTCCAACGCTGCGGTTCTACCCACCTTGTCTTCATCACTGCTGCCTACATCATCTGCTTCTACAGTAACAGTCGCCTCAGGCACGACAAGACTTCCTGTGGTCATGTCAATCTGACCTGGAAAGCAAACATATCCCATGCAGGATGGTTCTTGAAAACACAATAAATTTTCTTTCATAATTTTTTCAACTGCTAAATGGTACTGATGAATGTTGCTGTGAAGGTTTTGTGTTCAAATAAGGATGAATATTTTAATTAGAACATTTCCAAAACTTCACTTCATAGAAACTCACTTCATTTCCAGAAACTCACTTCCAAACAACTCACTTCTCTGAAATTCTATCTGGCATATACAAAAACTAAGAGAAGTACTGTAGATTGTTTATGCTTGATTATAAATTATTATATTTAGATCTATGAAAAAATATGTCTTTAGCACAATCAGGGGAACCACCAGCTTTTTGTAATGCAAGAGGAGGAAAGGTAAGGAGTCATCCAGGGGAGGGGTCCAAAGGAAGGGGTGTGTAAGGGCTCATATGCAAAATGGTGGTATACAGTAGTTGGCAAGTGTTGTAACAATGTTGAAGATTTGTCAAGTGTTTATGTTGTATCCCATACATGTTATATTAATGTGCTGTACAATAGAATTATTGTTATAATGTTCTGTCTGACAGTGGGGTTGGGGAGGGGGGTGGGGAGGGGGAACTGATCCCCTCCAGATTTCTTTCTGCAGGCTAATACCCCCTCCCCTAGAAGTATATGCGGTTGAGCCCCTTCCCACAACGAAAAACCACAAAAGAAAGAAATCTAATGGTAGTAAAAATGGGACGAGTTACAGTATGTCCCATTGGTGATCACACTTACCAGCAGAGCGAATGACAAGGTGATCATGATTTCCGACAGGATCAAAGGTAACAAATTGGTTGTGATCTTCAGTGTTGAATTCTAAACCTATACCGGCAGAAGAGTCTTCATCTTTAATATCCATGCCTGAAAGCAAAAAAATCACAATTATGATTCATGAGCAAGGATAATAAATCTTTAAGGGAGCGAAGACTCGCGCACAAAGAAACTTCTGATGCCGGTAATCTGACTAAGTTTCGAAGGAAGTGTAACAGAAGTGTTAGACACCACCATCGATCCCAGAAAATACACACACAGCTTGCTACCGTCGGTAATTAGACACTAGTGTACAGTCAATACAAAGAGCTACGGTCAATACCCACAACACAGTGTACATATAG
>KN888968.1:3155-19955 GCA_000934455.1 Apostichopus parvimensis | reverse complement strand
ACAGAAGTGTTAGACACCACCATCGATCCCAGAAAATACACACACAGCTTGCTACCGTCGGTAATTAGACACTAGTGTACAGTCAATACATGTAGCTACGGTCAAAACCCTCAACACAGTGTAGCCTACATAGCAGCGATGGACATCTCAGCAGGGAGTTGTTATGGAACTCCCTGATCTCAGGTCCAGATAAAAGATAACAAGGTATCACGTTTCATTACTGTCTGCATTTTGTAGCGACAAGAAGAAAACTTCACTTGCAAGCAACGTAAAGTTAACTTTTTTCAGAGGGCGGCAGGCTGTTTGGGGCGAGTCTTCAATGCCTTTAAGTAGGTTCCTTGACTTTTGGTGAAATTTGGTATAATTCACAGGAATTGTTACTAAAGATCCTATCACTGATCAGGTATGGGGAGAATTCATCTCTTCTTATCTTAGTTGAAACTGTGCTATAATTCAGTTCACTTAACTATGACAATTAAAATGAATAATTAAGCCAGTATTAAAAAAGAAAAAAACATTTGCACAACCATGTCCATACAGTAGTAAGTTGGTCAGCACCATTCTTTGAGTCAACTGTGTTAGCCAATACCTGTTAATAATTTTGCCCTAAAGCCAGTTGATGTTGAAGCACACTGCAGGAAAATTAGTAGAAGAGTAATAAGATAAAATGTGCAGAGATCTTTCTTACTTTATCTTACAACAGTTATATTTTTGTATCTGCAACAGTGCTCTGACTTTAATAGTCATTTTTCATGTTGGTTGGTATATAGGCCTATGGCGACAAAATTCAAGGAACAAATGACAAGCTAATAACTGTCCATCTGAGCTTAAGCGGGTTGCTTTTATTTAATGACTCATATTTGGACACATAAGCACGATGTAACAGATCAACATGATCTTCTGTAGTGTAGCCTAACCTGCATGTCTGAACAAATTGGTAGGTCTCACTTACATTGCTATCTCTCAGCATAATTAACTGAGCACTGACAAATAAACCATACATCAAGAGGTTTATAAAAGTTAAAACAATTCCTCACTAAGGCTTCCATGGCACAATAGACAGGTGTATATGATAACAAGAACCACATATATATATATTTTTGTGGTAAGCCTAACTTCGGTTCCACTACAGTACACAACAGTTAGGCTATTTTTCTCGTAGCAAGAAAACTGTATACTTTGACAATCACTGGTTGCACACATTACAGTATGTACTGTATGTTCACCGATGTTGGTCTTCCATGTTTCCCACGGCTTACTTCCTGTTTACAGTCCGGGAACTTCGTATAGAAAGATGCCAGGATGACACCGAAATACCAGGATGTTCAAGGTCCAATATATAACATCGATCACTATATCAACAAAAGTTAATTTTCTTACCTTATCAGGTGGCTTCGACACTTACTCAGTTAACTCTTTAGAAAAATATGGTCACTTTATCTTCAATAATTTATTCGTTACTGTGGGATATTCCTTTGCGCGGTATCTTCAACCCATCATATGATTACAGAATGGAAGCCTTCAATTTTAACGTCTACATAGGTTAACGCACACGCTCATTGGAATATTTTGTAGCCATTTTTATTATGTCATTGTTGTATATTGGATATGCATTCTACGTACTAATATGGCTACCAAAGAGACCTTGTGTAAGACGATGGCGCGCTATAGAAACAACTACCAACTGGATGTTGTTGGTACATGTGGACAACATCACTGCACTTACAGCCTAAGCTGCATTTTCACCGCATAACGTACAGTCTGTAGTGCGGGAGCTAATTAATTACAGCATTTGACAGGTCCGGATTTACTGCTCTCCACCGATTTGCCAACTTATGCCATGGCTGCTGTCAGTCAATTTTTGAGGTCTTCTAAATGCTCGTTGTCTCTATTGAATGGAAAGGTAATTTCAGAGTTAAGCTCAACTTTAATATACACTAATGTCATTATTTCAGTAGCCTACAGTAACTAGGCCAATTAAACTAGCTCATTTCTTGAGGCCCTAGCCAATTCTATGGCAGTTAACGTTAAGTTGTTCTACGTACTATGCAATAACCTAACAATGTGTCTACAAATGTATCGCAGTACAGTAACTGCAGAAGCCTATTGAATACCCCACCATTGTCCGAATTTACCTTCCTGAAGCGAGGAGGCTCAGTTGCAGCAGTTACTTTGAGAACAGTGTAAAATTATGTCATACTCATAGTAAAGTCCACCGAGCCTCCATGCTGATGTGGAGACAGACTGACAGAGGTCGAGATTCACTTATTAATAGTTGTGTACATTTGCAGATAATTACAATGATGAAATGTACAATAATTTCTCCATAATTTGTATTCATCTTGCTCAACAGGCACAGGTCCTATCAGCTATCCCTGCAAGATGGCTGAATTTACAAGAACATCACAGTAAAGAGCTGATGGCCAAATATGGAGTGACAGTGCAGAGATTCAAAGTTGCAGATACGCCTCATGATGCTGTACAAGTAGGAAAAGACCTAAGTAAGCATGAACTGTCTGTGTGAGATATACACAATTTAGGGCATGCTGGTATAGCACAATAGCATGCTGCCAAAGTGACACCCGAGGAAGCATTTAGCTATTGGTCTGTATGACTTAAATCAGTTAAAATTCTTTTATCTACTGCAAATGGATGAACTTTGGAAATATTTAACTTAAAGGAGACACAACCGGTGCCATCATTGTTGGTCAATATGATAGAGATGAATGTTATGAGTAACTTCTCCAAAGAGCATTAGAAAAATATCCCATATTGAATGTTAGTTCACACAACAGGCTGAAGACTTGATCAAGTCTAAAAATGACACCATCAAGCCACATGTACTTCATTTACTTTCGTTTTTTATGTTTCAATGATAAACGTAACCTTTACATTCTGATGGCGTTTATGAATGTGTAACCCAGCTTGTAAACAGGATCTCTGAAAAAGGGAAGGTCGAACCAATTTTATATTTGGTGTGTAGAAGTACCACATTGAGTGCAAAAAGCTTATTGTATCTTGTTTAGGTCAAAGGTCATTTGGGGTCACCAGGGGTAAAATTCTGAAAACCTTGAAAACAAAATATCTCAAGAAAGTAAGCTTGGGCTAATCTCATATTTAATGTTGGTATGTACCACATCAAGTACAGGAAACTTATAGCTTTTAGTGGAGGTCAAAGGTCATTTGGGGTCACCAGTGGTCAAATTGTGAAAATCTTGTAAACACGATATCTCCAGAAGGGAAGCTTGGGCAGACCTCATATTTGTTGTGTAGAAGTACCAACTTGAGTACAAGAGGCCTAGTGTTTTGGTGGAGGACAAAGGTCATTTGGGGTCATCAGAGGTCAAATTGTGAAAACCTTGTAAACATGATATTTCAAGGAGGGAAGATTGGACAGGTCTGATATTTTGTTTGTAGATGTACCATATCAAATTTAAGGAGCCTATTAGTGCTTTTGGTGAAGGTTAAAAGTCATTTGAAGTCAACAGATGCCAAACATGTACTTCACTCCCCCACTTACCTGTCTCTCTACATAAATGCAACCTCCTAAACATAGTATCCCAAGCGAAACTCGGACAGTGTCATTGTGAATTCATTGTTTATCACATCACACTGTATTATTAAGTAGTACATCCTCACTATACATTACGTCAAACTCAAGCAGAAAACTGCTATGTTACATCAACCAAAACCACATTTTTTAAATTTTTTTATTTCATTTTGACCTGCTAGGAGATCTCCCAAACTTAACAGGATTTTTCTTATCTTTGTAGGGGAGTTGTTCATCATAATGATGTCTGTCTTATATAAGCTAAAGATGATGGTTAGGTTTGCATCCCCTGTAACATTCAATTAATATCTATTGGAATAGCAACCTGTCAGCTTTTAGAGGTGCAGTAGGTCATCTTTGTTGTACCTGGATTGGTTTTAGATGATCTACATGATATGACTTCTGTCAAATTTTATTTCAGATTTCAGAGATATGAATGAATTGACATAAATTTTGTAATATGCATCATATGTAAAACGTTTGCCTTTCTGACATAATTTTTTGTCTATTATTACAGAAGCCAAAGAGTTGGTGCTTAAAGCTCAGATCTTAGCTGGTGGTAGAGGTAAAGGAACATTCTCAAGTGGCTTGAAAGGAGGAGTTCATTTGACCAAAAAGTAAGTCCAATTTGAAAATCTTTGTATTCATTTTACCCATTAAGCTGCGATAGTTGCATCCAGGATTTCAAATGTACATATATAGATAACTGAATTTCTATTGGTTAATAGTTTTGGTGTTGGTCATTTTTTTTCTTTGTTTTTTGTTATATAAAGTGCAAAGAAAAATACATTTGAAGGACAGACTCTGGTGTGTAAAAATAATCTGAAATTATGTATGAATAATGTATTATTTAACGTAGAAAGTTTTCTCTGTTTTTATTTTGAGAAACTTTTATTATTAGGTTCTATTTTCACCAGTGGGTGTAAAGCTGGTAACTGGACTGTGATTTTGTCACACGAAGTAACGTTTTGATGTATGTATCTTAGTGTCCAGGTATGCCAGTAACAAGCTTAGGAGGGATGTGTGTATGGGAGAGCAGAGAGGAGGTTTAGCTGAAGGGTAGCCTTGTCTTTCTTTCCATAAAATCATGGCAGCAGTAGAACGTTGAGTGATGTTGGATAGAACCAAATTCTTTGTGTGTTTGTGCGCTAAATAAATGGTTTCCCACATTAAAAGATTGGCTTCCTAAGCAGTATACAAACTTGCAACACAAGTTGCATTTACATGCAAAAGAAATGCTATTTTTTATCTACAGATTAGGCAGTATATGAAGAGGGTTTTTTTCTCAAATACTTTTGAATGATTTAATTTTCCTAACAGCCCAGATGACTTGGGACCTTTAGTTGAACAGATGATTGGACATAAGTTGAAGACAAAACAGACCCCTGGCGATGGTGTCCTTGTCCAGAAGGTATGAATCGATGAAATACAATATCACACTCATTGGAAAGAGAAGAAAGAATTGAGACTATTGTCATGTCAATGGTACAAGCTGGGTATTGGATAGTTTTGCTATTACTTACATAAATTTACAATAACACAAATTTTCAATGACTCCAAACAAAATATATATGTCAAAACTATAGTTTACCTGTTCTTCAACAAGACATCACATGGCTGTGCAGTCGTTTGGAAAAGACTATGATATAAACTAACAACGAAAAGTACATACAGTTTGATGAAAGAATTATGGAAATGGTAGGTTTTGAGTTTAAGGTATCATCACTCTAAAAATTAACAGGTTACTGATTTCATATTTTAAGGAATTAAAGAAGGGAAGCCTCACTCATCAATTGTCGATGCCTGTATTCATTCTATGGCATTCCTTAAGGTTACATCATCAGTTTCATACCTGTTGCAATTCTACTGAAGACAATCTCACATCTATATATGATCCTTTCTGATGTTGTTACCATGTTCTGATGTTGTAACACATCTCTGGAAAGAGTTTAATATCAGTGTCTACATTCATCCGTTGAAAATGTGTGGACTTTATTTGTATATGGTTTTTGTGCCTATATAGATATATATACTCCTATATCACTCACTATAATCCATGATATGTTGTTCTTCCCAGGTGATGGTGGCCCAGGCTCTTGACATCTCTAGAGAGACTTACCTCGCCATTTTGATGGATCGGGAGAAGATGGGTCCGGTCATAGTCGGAAGTCCGGAAGGTGGCGTGGACATCGAAGAAGTTGCTGAAAAGACACCAGAGTTAATCTTTACCGTAAGACCCTTTTGTACTTTCATGCGAAAGCAGACTTTGCTGTCGAGTTGGTACGATTAGATTTACATATTTATTTATTGATTTAATTATCGAATTTTACAAAAGAGCCACAAATGTTAATGTTTGATTTCTTAAGATTTGAAGCACCAAATAAACTATCATTACCACCTAAACTGTTTCCTAAACATTTTGCAAAGAAAAAAAAAAGCTTCCCATTTGAAATGACTTTCTAAATTGAAAAAGATTCTAAATTTGAGCTATAATGTTTGTGGTCGCTTAAGCGTCGTAAAAATAACTGCTGATTATTATTATCATGGTTATTATTGTTCTCCATTTTTCTCCCCTGTGTAGGAAGCTATAGATATTACAGCTGGTATACAGGATGAACAAGCTATGAGAATGGCTGAAAATTTAAAATTTACCGGACCACTTCAGAGAGTGGTGAGTAATTATTCTATTATTTCAAGAAATTTAATGTTATAATGACCATTTTATTGCTTGGATTATGTTATTATGTGTTTTGAGAAGTTTCTGTCTTTGTTAGTCCTTCTCCTAATAAACACCACCCCCCCCCCACCTCTCCTCAACCTCCCTTCCATCCTACTTCTATATATACAGCACTATAGTCCATTAACTACACATGGTCTGTCCACTATGCTTAGCTCAATGCCTTCTCAATATTAAAATATACTTCTTCTACCCTCACAGTGATTCTTTTGACTAAATGTTAAAGAAATCTTGCAATCGGTCTAAGAAATTTTCCCTTCAATAGGTTTTATTTACAGTGTAAACGTGATTTGTTTATGTTTTTCACGTTTTCATGTGAAATATTGTCCATATATCTGTACGAAGAGGAGGTAAAGATTTTGGTAAGTATACAAATCTTTTTCAAACTTCCCTTGATTCATAATTAAAGGTTACGTTTCATTTCTACCGACAGGCTGCTGATCAAATCAAGAATTTATATCAGCTCTTCCTGGCAGTAGATGCAACTCAAGTTGAAGTCAACCCATTTGGGGAAACACCTGATGGTGAAGGTGAGAATCCTATGTGGTTAAAATAATGATTATATTAGGTGTGGCGTCAATCTACCTTTTCAAAGTTGCTGGTTGCACAAATTTGTGCTCAATCAGACTGCAGTATATGACATCTATAGTGATATTCGTTACGTTAACAATGCGAAATTGTCAGTGTTGTGTTATGATAGAAGCTTTAAAAATTATACAGGAAATGTATTTGTGACCAAAAAAGAAGAGATTTGACCCCTAATTTCTGGATTGAACCACCCATGTTTAACTAAGTCCTTGAACTGTAAAATAATTTGTCGGTACTGGATGGGAACATTATGAAATATCAGCCTTCCGTTATAGCTTTACTGTTTACTGTATTGGTAATTACCAAATGAATGTTTCATACACAGGGAGGTTAATTTGTTCAATCATCTCAAGTGACAATTAACATCTATGTCATTGCATATTCTGTTTGTTTAACATTCATGATACTTCAATGATTTTTTGTTGTTGTTGAAATGACTACTATTGAATTACAGTTACTTACTGTGGCATTTCAATTTTTCCAAAATGGGAGTATAAATGTTAAAATAAAGAGAAAGAAAATACATCTTTAAAGAATCTTAAAAACAGTCGGGAAGGGGAGAGCGATATTATCCTTTTTGATTGGACACTTTATTTCTCTTTTTCTCTTTTTTTCTCTTTCCATCAGTCGTTTGTTTCGATGCCAAGATAAATTTTGACGACAACGCCAAGTATCGTCAGGAGGAGGTCTTTGCATTGGACGACAAAACCGAAGGTGACGAGAGAGAAAAGATGGCAGAAATTCACAACCTCAACTACATTGGAATGGATGGAAACATTGGCTGCTTGGGTGAGCATTTACACACTACCAGAGTTGTGGTCATTGTTTTTATACTTTATAAGTTTAAGGTTTACTGTCATGTTCAAGGCCCTCTCACATGACTTTACAACTTACCCTTGGTCATTCGTAACTTGTCATACCCACACTAAAGTGTGCACAATTCAATCAATCTCTCCTGTGGTACCACAGTGCAACACATCCATGTTTCCCCGGGGGACTTCCGATAGGGTGCAGCCACAAACCGGCCCACACAACTATATTTTACAAGTTACCCCGCAGGTCCCCATTTATATACCTGGGTGAAGAGAGGCAATGGAGATAAAGTGCTTTGCCCAACGACACAACGCAATGATCTGGCCAGGACTCGAACCTGCAATCTTTAGATCACAAGTCCACTGCTTTAACCACTTGACCACAACCCCCCCCCCCCTTGTATAAATATATTAAACTTTTATGCTCATACCACTTTGTAGTTAATCCCTAGTAACAGCTCTTTTTTCTTTTCTTTTTGTGCAAGTGTAATAAAGGTTTTTGTTTCTTAAGCGAAAGTGGATTCGACTAGCTCATGTTTTTTCAACATCACTAGTTGTCCCTCTCCGTACCTGAAATGATCTTCCATGTTAGGGCAGGATGTGAGCAACACACAGTCACTGTTGTGCGTGCAAATATAACACTAGTGAATGCTAATGTTTTGAACAACATTATTCAAGTTTTAGCTATCATTATGATAGGCAACATCATTGGATATTGGCCCCTCCTGTCACATATGTTCCGGCCTAGATTTTCATCACAATTTCAGCCAATCACATCACATTTGCACACCATCGATACATCCCTTTATTCCTTTCCCAGTGAACGGTGCTGGCCTCGCCATGGCAACCATGGACATCATAAAATTACACGGTGGGGAGCCAGCTAACTTCTTGGACGTTGGAGGAGGAGTGCAGGAGAAACAAGTCTTAGAAGCTTTTAAATTAATTAGCTCCGATAGTAAGGTAATTTGCTGGTGCAAGGAGCAAGAAGACTGATTACTTGAAAGCAAGGAGACTAAAAAGAATGTACCCAGTGACTGTATGATGTTGGAGAATGGAGTTCCGGTCCTTGCATTCTTAGCATGAGTTTAAGGTCTGGAGTGGTAGTAGTTGTGTCTCTGTCGAATAGAGTTAATACCTTGCAACCGTTTTTTGAACTCGGGTTCTAAGTAGTTAAAGTCGATGAACGTGTTTGTTGATGAAACCAAAAGTAATGAGCAATGATCTTGTATTGCCCAGTGTATGAGCTTTGCCGGTAGTTTTCACATCAAAACCCATCGACACCCTTCACAAAACAGTAGATAAAAGCTGTGTGCAACATACTAATGAAACATATGTAAATAAAAGAATGAGGTCATGGATAAGAAAGAGACAGCAGTAAGGTATGATTGAAAGTAGCCAAACTCCTCGTTTGAGTCTTTAGTACTCTGCAGCAGATTAGATGAAAATGTTCTAAACATTTTTTTTTCTTTTGTTAAATTTTATGTATTAAAGTTAATATTGACTTTGTGAACTTCCTCCCTGTAAACATTTCATACTTATTTCTAGAATGGAATAACATAAATAACATAACAAAAAACAAAATGTGGTATTTCTTGGTTCCAGATGGGTTTTTTTTAAATATAAATAATGTAATAAAAGTGTTATTTCTTGTAACTGTTTCACAGGTTAAAGCCATCCTCGTAAATGTATTTGGTGGCATCGTGGATTGTTCAACCATTGCTAATGGTATCACGTCCGCCTGTCGGCAGATGGAACTCAAAGTGCCCTTGGTGGTCAGATTAGCAGGTGAGTTAGAGAAAGTATAAAACGGTGCCATTAAAAGATATAAGGTGGTAGCAAATAAGTTTGTGGCAAAATTGTGCCACAAAGAGCTAACTTGGTTACCTTTGGTCACAGTAGGATGTTGCTGCTGTATTTCCTTTGGAGCGAGACAGGACGGTGGGGGGTGGGGGGGAGGGGGTGATACTAGTGGGCTTGGCATGGAAAAGACTTGCTGGGCTCTTTTTCAATTTTCCATCAGTGGGATTGGGTAAATATTGCCCTTCCTCAGCCCCCTCAGCATCCTATGACAGAGAGGGTTAGAGTGAAACATTGTCCGGGAGGGCACGGAAGCTCAACAGGGCATTATTTGAGTTTCTCACAAGTGAAACTAAGCAAATATCTGAGTAAAAAAAAAGTTAATGATAAATTATTTGAATTACCTTTTGTATGGAAATAAACATGAATGAATGTGAAGTTTTTGCCTAGACTATTTTAAGTGACTGCCTTTGTCCACTGCTTCATCTTATTTGATCTCTTTTGGAATGCACCATGATTCTCAAGAGAAGGGTTTGAGGAGGCAAAATTTGTGAACTTCAAGGGTGAACTATCCTATGTTCAGTCGTGGAACAACGTCTCACAGTCAAATAATCTTTCTTTATTATTTCTTAGGTTTGAACATGGAGAAAGCATCAAAAATTTTGAAAGAGAGCGGCCTTCCCATCAAAACTGCCACGGATCTGGGAGATGCCGCAGAGAAAGCCGTTGCCTGTCTCAGATGATGGTCACGCTTATCTATAAATCATCCTTGAAATTTATTTCCATCGTCTAGAGACATGTGTCTGTCCTCTGAGACATAAGTAGCTGAGAAAAGGGATTGGACAAATAATAAGTGATATATTAATATATATATAAATTGGATCTAATTTGGTCAAGAATGATTGTCTCTAGTTTGGAGACACTTTTTATGAAAAAAACGATGGTATTTAATCATAATGTCAGAATAATTTTAACTCGTTCATTCAAACTTGAAAAGGTTGGGATATAAAATGACTCTGATAGAATAATATATTAGTTGAAAATAATTAGATTATTCTTTGTCTAGAGATGTAGAGTTGTCACCCCCCTCCCCATCATCACATAAAAAAAAAATTGGGAGGGTGCTCTCAGATTCCCGTACATGGGCAGTCAGCACAGAGTCACACACTCTCATTTGAAAAAAAAACCTGATTCATCTGTTACTCCTGTTCACCAAATATATACTACCAATGGGTATGTAAAGCACCTCAAAGAACCAGTTGAAAGTACTAACTGCACAAATACCACCCCACTCTGTTCCCAACCTTGGGCAGCATTTAGAAGGTTAAAATGCCAATTGATAAGTGAAATGTTAAGTCAAACGAAACAAGCATGAGACGAGCTCTTCTGGGTTGAGAAAGAATCTTGTCTAACTTTTCTTCATATAGAACAACTATTGGTATCATAAAGTAATCCCATGGAAGCTTTCTTAACTTGTTAGGATGTTTGTGAATTAGATAAGGCTTTTCACTACTATTATAAACTTAATTTGATACAGGTTTGTTAGTTTAGGATCTATTATTTGGGTTTGGACCAATCAAGCCAAAGAAATTAAGACAGTTTTTAATGAATTCTTTTCTGAAGGGCATTTTGAGTAAGTTGCCTCAACTTGAGCCAGGATTTTCTCTCTGTCACCCATTTCTCCTACACTGCTATCTGTTCTCCAGAAAGATGTGAATAAGTTTATGGAGTTTTCTTCAAGCATTTCACGAGGCAATAATACCAGCTATCAGTGGAACCAACAGGGGCCTCATTATTGTGAGAGGGGGGGGGGGGCAAAGAAGGGCAGCTAAACGTATCCCATTTTGCTCAAATGAAGTTTACATTACCTTGCTACCTTTTTCTCTTAATTAAAAAAGGACTGTTTTTAACCACAATATCTAACTGAATCAGTGTTACAAAGATGGATCCCTAATTCACAGAAACTTTCATAGATGTACGGGGACAGACAGAGTGGATCAAGTTGTTTGATTTGTGTGCCAAGGCTCTATGTTGGGTGACTTTTCATAGAAAATATGGATGGGTGTTAATATAGAATTGTGTATTGCATTTTTTTCATTAACTATGAAATCATTTAATAAGAAACAAATGAATCACTGGTTTATACCGTATAGAATATTATGAAAGTCCAATGATTCCTTTTTTTTTTCTAAATAAAAAAAAGAAGATATATTATACTTTCTTTGTTTTGTGTCTTTCTTCAGTCTTATGAAATACTGTCTGTTAAGGTCTAAGGGACCGAAATGGGGATACGGGAGGATACAGCCTGCTTTAATCTCATTTCTTAATTTCTGACAAATTTGTCAGCCAGACAATGGTTACATCAAATTTCAACGAAAGAGAATCTGAATGTGAACAAATTTTGTTATATGAAGGAAAAGGTTGAACAGTTTTGCCAATGAGTTACTACATAACATTAAAATGAGGAAAACATCTTTAGATTTAGCACAAATATGCTGGTTGAAAGCTATCTACTACTCAAAAGATGGGCAGGGTAGTAGAAAGTCCATTCATGTACTAGTATTCTAGCACCTGTACTGGTAATAACCTGTATCCGAATGTACTCTTACTTGGGCATTTTGAAAAGGTACTAATGCAAAATGATGTACTGCAGCTTCAAGCATACATAGGGAATTCTTCTTGCACTCATAATGCTCTACTCGTACTATAAGTGTAAAATGATGAAGACAAATAATATGACAAAAGTTTTAAGACCAAACATGAAGCAACACAAAACTTTGCTCATTTATAATGTATTTTTCATTTCTGCACACACACGCACATTTCATCAAATTATGCATAAAATTTTAAATATGAATAATTTGCATGCTTCAGCAACTAGGACATTCAAGGTAAGTCTCTGAAGTAATGTTGATGACAAAACTGCCCTCAGACAGCTTTTTCACATTCTCGATTCTTTCTTTGAGGAGATGTAGTGGCTCATACTATACGCCCAAATAAAACAAAAACTGAATATGTCCTCTTTCCTTTCAATTATTCTTTTTAAGATACACAAATTCTGTTTTCCAGTCTCTCCAAAATTTTATCCAGAGTCATAAATGGAAAATTTAGGAACGAAATTCAAATCCAACCAACACCTTCAGAATTGTATCTTTCTTTGAAACACAGTATATTATTTAGCTTTGCTTTGGTGGTATCCATTCTTCAATTTTAGGCCTGGTGGTGGTACTTGGCACATACTGGCGCTTGGTACCAGACAAATTTTCCTCATGCTCCTTCCATATGAACTTTCGGTCAATCAGTGGGGCAGTGGTAGGTGGTTCATCTGTCATTAAATGCAACCACCTATGCCTGTGAGTAAAACAAATTAGTACCAAAGAGGTCATTTGCAAGAAGCAATATTTTATTTTATAATCTCGTTGATTTATCCTTGAAACCTGATACATTGGAATTCATGTTTGATAACCTTTCAAGGTTTTCTGTATTGAGAATTTCATCAGAGTGCAACTCTTTATGCATATAAATATATTTTTTTCTCTGTGAATCTGAACGCTATTAAAATTGTTTCCTGTAGAGGAATTACTGTTTGCTATAGCTATATTCTCCATGTAAACTAATTATTTAATACTTAACTGTGTTGCAATGACTCATATTTGCCCCCTCCATTTAAAAAAAAAAGGATAAAGTTTCAAGTATATGAGCTCCCTCTCCCCCCCCCCCCCCCCCCACCACCACTTCCCCTACAGATACTTTGTCAACCTATTGGCCATGTCATCATATCAGACATTAAAGATACTAATGCTAATTAAGATGACCTTTCTCAAAAGCAACCTAGGTAAAGACACCATGGCAAGATGATGATTCTGTTATATTACAGAATACTGAGAGTACAGCCATTACGTCATATTCTGCTGCATTTACTCACCATTCTGGGGGTACAAGAGAAGCATCAAAGTCCCAGTATCTGTCCTTTCTGTACTCCACCCATCTGTGTCGAGCTGTCAAAATTAAATCGTTTACAGTCATTCTTTAGCTGAGGTTTCTCTCAATACTACACAAACAAACATTCTGTTCTTTATAGTATTACTTCATTGGTTGTAAATTACTTCATTAAATAAATTCTCTCATGGGTCACTTGACTTTCTCAAAGGGGAGGAAGGGGAAGGGGAGGGGGGGATTGACAAATTCCAGCCAAGCCCTCAACATCGATAAACAAATGCCAGCTCAATTAAACATTAATGAATAAAAATTCATGTTTCCAATTACAATCCATTTGTGCATTTTCTACCTTCACATTTCATTTCAATCTGCTAGCTGCTAAAGGTATTTTCTTGATAGCAATTCCACAATTTACAATGTCTCTTAAATTCATCATTTTTGTTTTTGTTTAAATACTGTGGCCTTAATATGCCATTATAAGAGGAAATTTACTGATCTTTGGATAAAATTACAACTATTGGCAGACTATATTCAAAACGTTGAGGAAAACAAATCCACCCTTTGCTGATTATAGTCACCATAGTTTCCCCGAGATATTTTTATCATTTGTCATTTCATTGGCAATAAAATGTTACCATATATTCACAGATGTAGTCAGAATGGCTATGGTGTTGAAATTTCAACTCCTGTGTGATAAACAGTTCAAACACAGTCATATACATACCTACAAAGTAATTGTTGTTCTGGTAATATCGATTCCCATACCTATCTTCACCAATGAGTGTACCAATTCGTAGATCTTCTCCTCTGAGAAATAAAAAGAGAGAAAACACAAATAAAGAAAATTTCGTAAGTGTGTACGTTTCAATGAGTAAGTACACAAAAGGCCTCAATGATCTCAACTTCTTTTGGAATATCATCTATAGGGAATAAGTTAGTGTTCACATTTTCATGCATTTAGCAGTTTCCAAGGCTAATAAAACACTATAGTTCCTGTGTACAAAACTACTATGCATCATTACACTTGCATATATCAATTTGCCTACTTTGTATAGCATTTTTCATTTCTCTGATCTACTGAAGAATCAGTTTGACTGCATGATATCCAACAACTGGTAAGTCAACCACATTGTCGCCAACTACAACTTTGGGGTACACTATTCAAATGGCACATGTGTTGAAGCTGACAATGGTCACAAATGATGTGAGTCAAAGCTCATGGAAAATGTTGCATGATTTTACTTTCATTAGAACTTAAGCCCCTTTAAATTAAGGTTACTATATACTGATGATATAATATGGAACTATATTCACATTTTATGTCCAATATCTTTCATTGAGCTGGTAAGGCAAACTACAACCTTGAGAATGTTGTTAATGCAATATATGTCACAATCAGCACCTATCATTGTGACTTTGCAATGGGAAAAGCACAGACACCATAACCGTGGTGGTGACAGTCTGGGATACAGACTAAATTTTTCCATCAGTATGAGCATGCCATGTAAAATAGCAGTCCTACAGTTGGAAGCAGGGACGTACAAGTACATTGGCTGATGACTCGAGAGTGCCCCTATTCAACACCATATTCATGGCATTACCAGTCCGTTTGGCCTGACAACTACCACAGCACGTAGCAAATGCTTAAGCCATTGCGTCGACGTAGGATAGCCCAAATCCAGCGGCGCTAGACCTTGTTAGGTCTGAAGTAACCTAGGCCTAGCCACTAGGAGGCCTAATTTATGCCTAAGTTAGGCCTGGGCTAACGTTAGGCCAAAGTCGTGAATCGGTGATCACGTTCACTTAAGGTAACTGACATTTATACATCGCCGCGAGTTACATTTAAAGTAACTTGGCAGATAGAACTAATTACCGTAGTAATTTCCAACAGCAGCCTCTTATACCACCATTAAATCGAATTACTTCGAAAAATCTCCTACTGACAGCCCCAATTGAGTTTGCCATTGTTGTTGAAACTGTCAGTGGCCGAACTGTATACTGTACGCACGTACATACGTACGTATTCGTAGGTTCAACTCTACTGCATCTTCAATTTCTATGGTATTCCTTCTCAGCATTGAGTAGAATTATAAGGAGGGCGGAATCTGCTGAAACGTAAATGTATATCGAGCGATAGTGAAATAAGTATAAACTACCCCTAGTTCAATTTCTATGGTGTAAACTTACTAGTCTTCGAATTTGCAATCAGCATTTCAACAAAAAATAATAATAATACAAAAATATGACCTGATAAATTCGAAAAAGCTATTTAATTTATTCGCACAAATTCAAAACAAGAAAAATAAATGTAGCCAAATACATATTGGAAACAAATCAAAGTGCAGGGATGACACAGAAGAGTCTGCGGGTGTTACTAAAACGAATGACAATTGCGTTACACATAACGAATGACAATATGTTGTACACACTAAAAAATTGCGTTGACTAAAACGAATGACAGTAATGACAGCACAGACATTTGCTTCAACCGGATATCACAGTTCAGACTTCATGGGTATATTAAAGCCACGCAAACCGAGTGGACGCGAAGTGCGTGGCTTACAGATCTAGTAAAGTATGGACAAGATACAAACGCACCTTATAGTAAGCGAAATTGTAAGTCTGATTTAAAAAGTAAATTTAACGTCATTTTTCCGATATTAATTGTTAGAAACTAACAATACTATAATCTTGAAACGGCTTCAGTTATCTTTCTATATAAATCTACAGAGGTTAATGTCAAAAGCACAGCACTCAAGCGCCAAGTTCTCACACAAAAACTTTCCCTGTGGTTCCTATCCGTAAATTACACCAAAACCCTGCAACCACATAACATGCGATTTTCCTCAAATCATTTTTGCGCAGAAAACCAATAACCGCATTTACTCCACTCCGTTAATCATTCTATCTCTTCTCACCACCGTCCTTCGTTGTCATTCGTTGTCATTCGGTGTCCTTCGTTGTCATTCGGTGTCATTCGCTGTCATTCGCGAATGATAATTAACCCTGTACAAAGTCAATTGTCATTCGGTCATTCGCTGTCATTCGTTTTAGTTTGTCCCGAGTCTGCTACAAGCAGACTTATTTCCACGGCAGTCCCTAGAATAATTTCCGAATACTAGCCTTATTCATCGTTTGAAATAAAAGTGAAGTATTGATGCTAAGTTGCTAACAACGTACATCCTTCAACGGAGTTTTCAGTTTCGAATAACATGGAACAAAAATTTCCTTACATAGAAAATTCGCATAACGTTGGTAAAAAGTTGATTTGATATTGCCCAAATAAGACTTAATTAATTCCTGCACCATCATAGCAATGTTATGACACATCGAACATATAAGAAGTTCACGAAATTATGATCTACTCCTCATTC
>KN888967.1:7548-20575 GCA_000934455.1 Apostichopus parvimensis | reverse complement strand
TATATTGGATGATTATACTATATTGTTGGATAAATCACCAAAGCCTGGGCACGAAACCAAACTAAACAAGCCGATCCAAATTGAGATGAAAGTTCCTCAATACACTTACACATGACACCAGCTTGTTGTTATGCGAACAAGCGGTTACATCATAACAGTGCGGTTGTAGTTGAAGTACAACATCTACCGTCCTTTGCCATTCTGTCTATTTATGAGCTCACATTCTTCACCTTACCGTATTATTTACAGTTAGGTTTGATTGTTAACTTTATAAGGGTAAATCCGAAGGAAAATGCATTTTTACGAACAAAAGAATGATTTTGCATATATCTGTCACAAACGAGAACGTTTTCTGAGAGCGTGGATGTGGATAATTGGGTGTTCGTTATTCGGTACTGTTGAATATTCAATAAACATGTCAAAAAGAAGGGCAACGTGGATTAGTCTTACATTTGGCAGTGAAGAACGAAAAGAATTAGATTGTAGAGTAATCTCTGTTCTGCATTGCAGATCACAAAACATAGTTGAAGTAACGAACTCCGGACAAAACGTCCAGTGCGGTATCATTCAATTATATCTGGATGGTTTAAAAAGCAGTTTTAGGCCAGACAGAGGTGTGGCTTGAAAAGATCGGTTCTTTACGAAGTGAACTGGATAGTATAGGGCAGAACTGAAAATTACCACAGACGGGAGGAAACATGGCCGATACTTTTTCGTTTTCACACGAGCCTCGGGCCCGTACTCGCTCCTTCGATCGTTTTATACCAAACAGATCGGCGATGGATTTTGACTTTGCACATTTCAAGCTGACGACACCCTCTCCAAAGAAACACGGGTTCGGCGGCGATGGTAACCATGACGACTCAGGTTGCTGGAGCCCGGAGACTCCGGAGGACCAACGAATGACCGATGATGATGATGTGGAGGGGCTAAGACAAGACATTGAGGTAAGAGAGGTTACTCCAATATTTCAATTGTATATACTATGTCAAGCTGTTAAACCTACAGTGACCCCTGTAGGGGTCTTAATGGGGTGGGGTGGTATCACTTATCTATAGACCTAACGCTGAGGTGATTGGTAATAGCTAATTAATGATATATAAAACTATTATATTTGATGCGACACTTTTAACCCGTGATGCTGGTTTTCTGCCTATTTTAGCCGATTGTCAGTTTGGGTCGAGGTCGTTGAAATTAACTCTCGTGTAAGGGGTATGCGTGCATTCTGCATGAGGCATATTTCTAGGTTTTGACCTCCATAGGTCTACACTAATGTTTGTGTTAGTCACTACTTTTTTTCATTTTTTTTCGGTGATTAGAGGGGTTTTTGTGCACCCCACAACCCCTAGATCCGCTCCTGATGTTATTATAGATTTGCTAAAGTAACATTGTCGACTAATAAAATAAAGGTACCCATGTCAAGCCATCCAAGTTCATTTAAAGTCATTGCATCAAGTAACTATATATTTTTCACGGTTTATATGTTCGCAAGTCACCGTATGCAGAAACCCCAACCCCCTTCCAAATCCCTCTGCTACTCATATCACTACCATGCACCCGATATCACCTGTACAGCATGCTAAAAGGTTACAAGATGTTGATCTGAGAGAGTTACTAATCATTTTAGCATGTCTTTCGCATAGCTTAATTTCAAAATTTCAAAAGAATTGCTTCATTTCTTTTCATTTTTCTCTGTTTTGTTTTCTCTCTATCAAGGGCAATCTCAGTCTTTCAAAGCGTCGTCTGAGTTTTTCCACCAACGTCTCGGAAAGAACAGGAAATGATCGTATCTTACAATTTAGATCTCGAACTAAAAGTGAAGATTCTTATGGTTCCAGTAGAGGTAAATGTTTCGATTCAACCGTATATAATCACTACTCTATACTACTATGTCAATTAACATTCTTATACGACTTTTCAAATAATCGCTTTAAAATTTTCACCAGATGCTCTCGACATAGTAGAACGAGAGTGCGGTTGTTTTGAAGAGACATGTGAATTCTCAATTTTCCAAATATCTAAACCTGGTAAGGTTTGTATGAATGGCACAAATAACTTCGAAAAACGTTCGCTCTGAATTTAGTTACGGTCCCCGATGCAAAGATATGAAGGCTTTCTCCTCGCGGAATACCTTCAACACAGTATAAGGCCTATTTGTTGTAACTATTACACTATTTAGTGTTCTTAAAAGAAAAATTATATTGTTAGTTTCGTGTTCATAACTTGTTAATATTTACTCCTCACTTACCTGTCTCCTCACCACAACAGCGCTCTTTGCGTCAGCTTTCCAAAGCCCTTCATAACGTTTTGCACTATCCTCTTTCTATGACCGGCCTATTCCGGTCTGTCGCCCTCCGTTGCTTACCGCCCAGCGCCAGCGCCTGGAGCATATAAGCAGAGTCAAACAATTTATATAAAAGAATCCTGCCTTTGATAAAGCATTGGAACCGAATAAGGTGCTCAAAAAAGTGCAGTTGTTGCAATGAGACAATTAAGTTCGTGATTCGTAAATACCCAAACCAGGTAAGTTTTGGATGTATGTCGCTCTCAATTTTGGGGAAAGACTGCGTGTCTCTATATATGGATTCGTTCTCGATTACAAGATGACCTTAGTCACAATATTAACTTTGATATGTTGTATATAGACCCGCCGTATAAATACACTTTTATTGTTAGTGGAATGACCAATAAACATCTGAACGCTCATAAATTCACGTTGCTAGGCTACTATATAAGTCTAACACACATAGATCAGTTTCTCAGATGCAACACAAAACTAAGTTCGAAAACATTAAACTGTAATGGTGTCAGATAACACGTTTCCAGTTCTTTACAACACTGTCAATTATATGTTCAATAGTGTTGACTGTTATCCATGGAGACACGGTGCTGTTCGTATGAAGTACACTATACTGAGGAGCCAACGTCATTGTCAAGTTAAACTAAAAGGAACATTCCAGTAATGTAACATATTTTAATGTTGAATTAACTTGAGCATCGGAAAATAGCAATAATATTATTTTCCTTTAAAAGTTGTCTCACTGTCAGTTCCATCGTATATTTGACATGTCCAGATTAAAATGCTATTTGATGTCTTTCTTTTATAACTGTAAGAAGATTTTTTTAACATCCAGACTAAACCACTGTATATGTTGTGTGTTATATATTGGATGATTATACTATATTGTTGGATAAATCACCAAAGCCTGGGCACGAAACCAAACTAAACAAGCCGATCCAAATTGAGATGAAAGTTCCTCAATACACTTACACATGACACCAGCTTGTTGTTATGCGAACAAGCGGTTACATCATAACAGTGCGGTTGTAGTTGAAGTACAACATCTACCGTCCTTTGCCATTCTGTCTATTTATGAGCTCACATTCTTCACCTTACCGTATTATTTACAGTTAGGTTTGATTGTTAACTTTATAAGGGTAAATCCGAAGGAAAATGCATTTTTACGAACAAAAGAATGATTTTGCATATATCTGTCACAAACGAGAACGTTTTCTGAGAGCGTGGATGTGGATAATTGGGTGTTCGTTATTCGGTACTGTTGAATATTCAATAAACATGTCAAAAAGAAGGGCAACGTGGATTAGTCTTACATTTGGCAGTGAAGAACGAAAAGAATTAGATTGTAGAGTAATCTCTGTTCTGCATTGCAGATCACAAAACATAGTTGAAGTAACGAACTCCGGACAAAACGTCCAGTGCGGTATCATTCAATTATATCTGGATGGTTTAAAAAGCAGTTTTAGGCCAGACAGAGGTGTGGCTTGAAAAGATCGGTTCTTTACGAAGTGAACTGGATAGTATAGGGCAGAACTGAAAATTACCACAGACGGGAGGAAACATGGCCGATACTTTTTCGTTTTCACACGAGCCTCGGGCCCGTACTCGCTCCTTCGATCGTTTTATACCAAACAGATCGGCGATGGATTTTGACTTTGCACATTTCAAGCTGACGACACCCTCTCCAAAGAAACACGGGTTCGGCGGCGATGGTAACCATGACGACTCAGGTTGCTGGAGCCCGGAGACTCCGGAGGACCAACGAATGACCGATGATGATGATGTGGAGGGGCTAAGACAAGACATTGAGGTAAGAGAGGTTACTCCAATATTTCAATTGTATATACTATGTCAAGCTGTTAAACCTACAGTGACCCCTGTAGGGGTCTTAATGGGGTGGGGTGGTATCACTTATCTATAGACCTAACGCTGAGGTGATTGGTAATAGCTAATTAATGATATATAAAACTATTATATTTGATGCGACACTTTTAACCCGTGATGCTGGTTTTCTGCCTATTTTAGCCGATTGTCACTTTGGGTCTGAGGTCGTTGAAATCAACTCTCATGTAAGGGGTATGCGTGCATTCTGCATGAGGCATATTTAGGTTTTGACCTCCATAGATCTACTGATAATTAGGTCTATACTAATGTTTTTGTTAGTCACTACTTTTTTTCATTTTTTTTTGTGGTTAGAGGGGTTTTTGTGCACCCCACAACCCCTAGATCCGCTCCTGATGCCATTATAGATTTGCTAAAGTAACATTGTCAATTGATAAAATGAAGTCACCCATGTCAAGCCATCCAAGTTCATTTAAAGTCATTGCATCAAGTAACTATATATTTTTCACGGTATATATGGTCACCGTATATGCAGGAACCCCAACCCCTCCCAAATCCCATCTGCTAATCATATCACTACCCTGCACCCGGTATCACCTCCACAGCATGCTAAAAGGTTACAAGATGTTGATCTGAGTGAGTTACTCATCATTCTAGCATATCTATCGCATGTATGCTTAATTTCAAAATTTCAAAAGAATTGCTCCATTTCCTTTTCGTTTTCTCTGCTTTTTTTCTGTTTCAAGGGCAATCTCAGTCTTTCAAAGCGTCGTCTCAGTTTTTCCACCAACGTCTCGGAAAGAACAGGAAATGATCGTATCTTACAATTTAGATCTCGAACTAAAAGTGAAGATTCTTATGGTTCCAGTAGAGGTAAATGTTTCGATTTAAACGTATATAATCACTATTCTATACTATTGCACTATGTCAATTAACATTCTTATACGACTTTTCAAATAATCGCTTTAAAATTTTCACCAGATGCTCTCGACATAGTAGAACGAGAGTGCGGTTGTTTTGAAGAGACATGTGAATTCTCAATTTTCCAAATATCTAAACCTGGTAAGGTTTGTATGAATGGCACAAATAACTTCGAAAAACGTTCGCTCTGAATTTAGTTACGGTCCCCGATGCAAAGATATGAAGGCTTTCTCCTCGCGGAATACCTTCAACACAGTATAAGGCCTATTTGTTGTAACTATTACACTATTTAGTGTTCTTAAAAGAAAAATTATATTGTTAGTTTCGTGTTCATAACTTGTTAATATTTACTCCTCACTTACCTGTCTCCTCACCACAACAGCGCTCTTTGCGTCAGCTTTCCAAAGCCCTTCATAACGTTTTGCACTATCCTCTTTCTATGACCGGCCTATTCCGGTCTGTCGCCCTCCGTTGCTTACCGCCCAGCGCCAGCGCCTGGAGCATATAAGCAGAGTCAAACAATTTATATAAAAGAATCCTGCCTTTGATAAAGCATTGGAACCGAATAAGGTGCTCAAAAAAGTGCAGTTGTTGCAATGAGACAATTAAGTTCGTGATTCGTAAATACCCAAACCAGGTAAGTTTTGGATGTATGTCGCTCTCAATTTTGGGGAAAGACTGCGTGTCTCTATATATGGATTCGTTCTCGATTACAAGATGACCTTAGTCACAATATTAACTTTGATATGTTGTATATAGACCCGCCGTATAAATACACTTTTATTGTTAGTGGAATGACCAATAAACATCTGAACGCTCATAAATTCACGTTGCTAGGCTACTATATAAGTCTAACACACATAGATCAGTTTCTCAGATGCAACACAAAACTAAGTTCGAAAACATTAAACTGTAATGGTGTCAGATAACACGTTTCCAGTTCTTTACAACACTGTCAATTATATGTTCAATAGTGTTGACTGTTATCCATGGAGACACGGTGCTGTTCGTATGAAGTACACTATACTGAGGAGCCAACGTCATTGTCAAGTTAAACTAAAAGGAACATTCCAGTAATGTAACATATTTTAATGTTGAATTAACTTGAGCATCGGAAAATAGCAATAATATTATTTTCCTTTAAAAGTTGTCTCACTGTCAGTTCCATCGTATATTTGACATGTCCAGATTAAAATGCTATTTGATGTCTTTCTTTTATAACTGTAAGAAGATTTTTTTAACATCCAGACTAAACCACTGTATATGTTGTGTGTATATCGGACCGATTGGGGAGCTCAATACATTAAAATTATTTTCTTTCCATTAGGAAGCCGAGAAGCTGTTCTTTCGAAACTTGGTCGTACGTCAAATAACAGTAATGAAGTCGCCGCTCGCCACAACTTTCAAACGGAAAGAGTTATCTCAATCCCAGATCATAAACTGAGTTTCAGTAAGCATTATTATTTCTGTATGTCTCAAGTTGCATTTTAATCTATAACAAATGAAGCACCTATACTTGCATCTCCCCGACCTCCCCCCCCCCCCCCCCCCCCCCCGGTCCCCGTACATCCATTTCTGAAAATTATAAATACCAAGTTTAGTAATATAGCTCCCAATTGGCTACCAGCATGCTTTGGCTTGGAACACTACCTTCCAAGACCAGTAGAAGGGAAGATTAGAAACTTATCGGTCTCATCGATAACTGGGAACGAAATTGGCTTTTAGGAAGCTATTGAAATTAAAGGCATTGAAGACTCGCCCCAAACTGCGTGCCGCCATCTTTAAAAAGTTAACTTTCCGTTGCTTGCAAGTGAAGTTTTCTCTTGTCGCTACAAAATGCAGACAGTAACGAAACGTGATACCTTGTTATCTTTAGCTGGACTTGAGATACACTATGCTGTGGGTATTGACAGCAGCTGTATGTACTGACTGTACACTAGTGTCTAATTACCAACGGCAGCAAGCTGTGTGTGTTTTTTTCTGGGATCGATGGTGGTGTCTAACACTTCTGTTACACCTCATTCGAAACTAGGTCAGATTACCGGCATTAGACGTTTCTTTTTGCGCAAGTCTTCACACCCTTTAATTTGTTTGAACGTATTTATACCAGATCAGATGAGATGGGGTCAGGAGCATACAACCCTGTGAACCGGATCAACTTAGGGGCCCGGAAAAATATTGAGAGGCTGTGAAAAATATTGAGAGGAAAGAGCAAATATTGAACAAAGAAGAGTGTTTTCTCCTTTTCATAATGTACTTAAGGGAAAGAAATGAAAAGTACAATAAAAGGGGACCCGATGACGTATTTGTCCACCGGACTCCACATGGCTCTCATTGATCTATGTATGAGGACTTCCTGTTGTCTTGTTTTTTTCGATGTTCTTTCTTGTTTTTTTGTCTTTTTGCTTTCATTCAGTGTATCATAATCTAACGCATTCCAACAACCGTGTCGGCTTTGCTGTTGACTCTGAAGTTTTCCTATGGAATGTTACACTACCAGCTTCTCAAGCGTCCAAATTATCAGAATTAAATACCTATGACGTCCTTTCCGTCTCTCTTAATACATCTGGAAATCGCATCGCAATCAGCCGAGAATGTGAAAAGGACAATATTGAGGTAAAAATAATTTTACTTTTTTTTTTAAGATATCTCTAATTTCGTTGGTATAGCTGTCGAGGTAGATTATGATCTGTTATGGGCGCATTAGCCTTTACCGGCTCCGGAACAGCTAAATCCGTGTTGCTGAAGGCAACAACTTTTGTCGTGATCCCGATAAATGTTATAGTTTCATCCATGATGACAATTTCGAGTTGCTTTGAGGTCAAAGTGCAGGCCACTAGTGGAATCGCTGAACCTGTTGCGATTTATGCCCTACTCCGCCCATAGAGAGAGGGGGGGGGAGGGGGTAGGTGGAAACCAATGATTGTTCAGCAAATCATCGATAAAAACTGAAACGGAAATGAGACACAAATTTTGAAAGAATAAAAGAACCAAATTTGGCTCGAGAGGGATTTGAATCTTCCCAATACCATAATGAATACAAGTCCTTACCAACTGACCTACAAGGAACTCTTTCTTCTTCGTTTTTTCTCAACAGATACTGGATGTCGAGTCACATTCACAGTTTACTCAATTGGGCTGCGAAAATCTAGTTTACGATTTCGCTTGGACCGAAAACGGAATCGCTTTGTATGTATAAAATTTCATATTTGTATTTTTACACTATGGACGTGAAGTTTACTATTTGCAACAAAATTACATTCAACGATGTTAAAGAAAATACTGCAAAAAATCATTTGGGAAAAGATCAAGACCATTGTTAATTATTTGTCAATTAAGGTAATGTGTACGTGTGTTTGCTCTGCTGTTTGATGCGTATGCGCATGCGCATGCGTATGCATATACAGTGACACGTTTTAATCAGCGTTAATAACGAGGAGTGTTCAACTATCATTATCCCGTATATAGAACTTGTCATCGCACGGATTTCTCCTTTAATTTCTCCTTAGTGGAAAATCTGAAGGTAATATTGCCTTCTACGATCTGAGAAAGGATACTTCCACAGAAACCGTACTCTATAAAAATAACGGTGATATTGCGCTGTCGATGATCTTTTCACCTAACGACCAGTGCATAGTAACGGGTGATGCCGAAGGATCTGTTGCATTGTGGGAAAGACGAATGCCTCATAAGCCCACCTGGGAATTACTGGTGCAAGAGGGACCAATTTTGGTAACATGCATATTGTATATGTTGACTATTTAGTAACAGCATGACAAGTAATAAAGAACTGACAATAAGAGAATAAAAGTGTTATATATGTCTGTCTGTGATCTGCTGTTCTATGAATAGATGCATGCATATATCAGTGGCTTAATGATAGCTGTATAAATCGACGGAGAAGCTTAGTGGACAATGGACGGGGAATGTTGCGATTAACCTGAAGTCTTAAGGAACACTAGTACCCTCCCAAATGATGTGCCCTTATGCAATATCCTCTTAACACGTTATCGCTATTGTGCGTGGCCGGGTGGAGGGGGGGGGGTGGAGCTAGGGCAGGTGGCCAAGTTACCTCTCAAACTCACAGAAGGAAAACAACTCATAATAGAATGCAGTTGTCTGTGCATGTTTATAATTAATTCCCTGCCATGTAAAATCCACCAGGACGCGACCCACCAGTCCCCGGCTCTCCATGGCTGTGGTTACTTGTATAAGTAGAGGGCTTGATCTGGCATGTATGTGAATATATGCTATACATGTAAATGACCAATAGGAAACAATTCGTATTAGGAAGCAGCCTTGGAGTGGGGTGCACACATAATATATAATAGTCATTGAGTTACGATGTAGGAGGTAGGGGCGGAGTTTGTGTGTGTGTGGGGTGGGGTAAGGTGGGGGGATTGAGTGGATGGAAGGTCTACAATATAAATGATTTTGCCCCTTCAATGTGGGCCAAAACTCCCAACTTTTAATCTTCTACATTTCATAATATACAGCGACTTGCCTGGTGTCCTTGGCATTCTCATCTCTTGGCTTGCTCAGGGATCGCAAACGAGGACAAGGGAGCAATCCGTATATTGAACACATTGACTGGAGTTAAGAATAAGGGAAAAGATCTTCCAGACTTTGTAAGATTTTTCTATATATTTGGATATTTTTTTTTCCTTATCAAGAATACGGTAATAACGTTAGAACTCGTAAGTAATTTTTAAGGCTGTCCCGGGCGTACTAACTTGGTTACCCAAAAATAAAATAAAAGGAAATTAAAGCGAGACAGAAAGTATATACCAAGAAACCGGTAAAATATTACGTGTGTTAGTTCTGATACCATGACCTAATTTTCCAAGAGGGTTTTTAATAGGATAAAATACAGTCAAAAAATACCACACCATAACTTGTAATCTTTTCTTCTATCATTTCATCGGGGGCCATGTATGCAGAAAATGTCAGCGTTTATATAATAAAAAGAAATATTTAGAGTTACTGTATAAAATTGGAATATAGATAATCTATATCCAACTCTATGGTGCAACTTTTTTTTTCTTCAGGTGACTGGGCTGGGATGGTACAAACAGGAGCACGAATTGGTCACTTCGCAAGGTACTCTATTTGACAATAAGCCAATAGTATTCTGGGAGCCAACAACAATGAAAAAGCGATACGCTCTGCCATACACTCTACCGATTAACGAGATGATTGTCACGGGAGACAAGCGCATAGGTGAGAATTTAATCTTAAAGTCCACATCGGACACTTGTCAGTTATGCTATGTTATATCCCATTAAATTACAAGGCGAGTGGAGAAAGGTGGGCATGCCCTCTACTTCCACCGTCAGTGGGGAGAGGGAGGGCGGTCGTTCTATCGGGTTAATTTGCATTCAGCCGGGGGAGCAATTCGCCACACCTCTGGGTCCAGAATACCCTGAGGCGCAGATTCGAGGGTGTGGGGAATGTATGACTCCGGGCTATGTACTCTTTTTTGCTGTAAATCTCATACACTGAAAATTCAAAAGTACTTCTTAGCACAACCTTGCGCTTCGACCTAGGTAAAATTCCTGGATCCTCCTCCGGTCCTTATATAATCATCCATGCCCCTACCTAAATCAGTTGGAAAACATGGACCCACCCCACCCCGCCCTCAGCCCCAACCCAACACACACTCATTTGAAATATTGTGCAAGTCACTGTTATGTTATTGATTACGTTTTCCTTTTATACTTCGAGGAGTAAATGATGAATTTGTCTTCCGGTTCGCTCTTTCTATTGAATACAGGATATAACTGCATTATGAATATTCATAAAAATTAATGCCTTGCAAAAAAAACCCCAATAATGAGCCTACTGTTTCTCTCTCACTATAGTGTGTACCACTCTGATGGAAATGAAGGTGTATCTTCGAACTGACCAATCAGGGAGCTCTGCCGGCCCACGTAGACGGGCGAACACCTACGCAAGCGACACACTACGAAAGTCCATCTTCAAAATGAACATGATTCGATGAACACTTTATATGGGAAAGAAAGCAACTTAGGCAATCAAAGATTTATAAGTAACATGATCTCGAATCTTTACGAAAATTAACTTGTTGAAAAGATCATTAACCTTCAAAGTTATGTGAGAATGTTGAACATGCATTTTTACATCAAGATTTAGGATGAGTGAGATTGAATATAGGTTTACCAGATGACACACACTAAATTTGATAGTACTTTTGTCGAGCGATTATTCTTAACTACCAAGTCAACATTTTTGTAAACTATAAACTCATGAACAGGAAGCCATTCATATAGTTAAATTAAATATGGTTCCGCCAGGAGTACAACTCAATGTGAAAATTTAAAAAAAATTAATATAAATAAAAAAATTACAAAAAAAGAGAGTATTTGGTGTTATTATGATTTATCATTATAAGTAGTTATCCATTTATTATTGCCAGACTTGTTACACATAAAGCATCTTTTCCAATGCATTAAAATGAATTAAAACCGAAACGAAACAAAGTACCTTCATTTTGCATTTTCTTAAGTCATCCATTTTGGTGTTAATATCTTGATTATTCTATCGTAGTAATTCCAACTTACCTGGCTCTTTATGCAAATATTCCAGATGCATTATACTAATTATATGACAACTTTTATAGCTCCAATCTCTTTTGTCTGTTTGGCTAAAATTGGTTCAGGTCATTTATCTATTTGCTCAGCAAATTGTATGATGTCCGTCCAACCGTCCTGGGGAGGGGTCTAATGAGAGGGGTGTACCCCTACCCCTATGAGGAATTTAATGTGGGTAACTGAGATTTACATGCAAAGTGGTGTTATCATTTAAAATTGTTCATATATTTATATTAACATTTTGAGGACAACTTAAAGACTCCATAGACATCCCTTTCGAAACACTTTTCTTTTCAAGGTTATTAGACGTCACTTCGCGGTTAATGTCAGCCGTAGCATCTTGCAAAGTATATCAGACATGAGTAAATTTGTGAAAACTGGAGAATATTATCTTTCAACAGTCCATATCTGAGCCAAAGAAGAATATATGACGTAATATCTCTTGGCTTGAAAATATTTCGGAAATTCTTTTCGAGGACCTCTTCCCTCACCCACAAACTACTAGAAAATTTGCCCATACTGGACTGGGCGTCCTATATATACTTAGTCATAAACGTGGACTGGATATGACCTTGAGAGGATAGTATGGGAGAAGGTGAGATACGAGTCAGATCTATGAGAGTACATAAGGAACAATATGCGAGGAATATATTTCCCACATGCACCCATACTGCATTTAGGTGGCATACTCCTATTAGAGTATTACTATTACTCCTATTAGAGTCTATATCAATCCGCCCAGATGTTCTCCTATTTCTGGAAAAGTGCAAAAATGCAGTATATAGGAAAACATCTTTTTGATACGTTATCAATCAGGATCTGGTTTCTTGTGGCTTGCATGTTGAAGAGCATGAATGGAAGTACATCTGGTCCCAAAATTTGGTCAACTGAGGTAATTTTTTACCCCTTTAGGCCTCCCAGTGGCGTACGAAAATTATTTACTACTGAGTGAAGAGGTTTGTTTACAAGTGACGAAACCTTCCGGTTCGGAAAGCCAAAAAATCTACATGGTCATGATACGGAATGTTGATGGTGCCATGAAAGGCCAACTCGTCCGGTGATGGGTGACGTTTAGCTAGTGAGAACTTCTATCTAGACTTAGAGACCACATTACTTTTGTAATTTAGTGTGTAAGTCAATGGGGCTTTTAATGGGCGTATGCTACCTTCATTTACGGCAAGGTTATAGATCAAGCCAGCCTATAGATCAACTGAAATGATGGCACTGTTTCATGGGCGTCAATCCAGGGGGGACGGGGGACAACGTCCCACCCCCACATTTCGATGGGTGGGGGACACAATATCAAATGTCCCCCCCCCCCCACACATTTGGAAAAAGAGTAGTGTCGTGGTTC
>KN888966.1:29397-40680 GCA_000934455.1 Apostichopus parvimensis | reverse complement strand
CTCCTACGCCTATTTTTATCACATAAAAGCAGATCTCTGGCATTGCGAAGTATCCGATAGAAAATTCTACATTTCTAGCCATATGGTTGTTTTAGCAAGGTTATCTATTCCGGAAAGCATGAGAAACGTTTGATAAAACCATTATAGATATAACTGAAGGATAACCAGTGAAGTCTTTGTTGATACACAAAGGCATTTCCCTCTGCCACGGCCAAAAAATCTTGTCTAAAAGTTGAGGCATTCCGAACAACTCACTGGGCATATCCAAACAGGTCCTTGAGAGCTTCTATGAAGAAAATAGAAAATACAGGAGGGTATACGTATGGTAGTCATGTTCCCTGCCATCCTCATTCTACTCAGACTCGTCGTCGCTCTCTTTGACTCAACAAATCTAAGACAGTGATATAGGCATATGAGCACTTTTAATACAATAAGTAGAGGGGTGGAAGCTAACAAAAACATGCAGTGAACCATGCAGTGGGGATCCGGATCGTCTGCGTTTTAGACGCCACAAAAGTACAAGGGGTGTAAACAGTATCCATGCAACACCCTCTCTTTCTCGAATTCGTGCTTGATAATATGTGTGTATCCACGCAACACCCTCACTTCTCGAATTCGTGCTTAATATGTGTGTAATCGTTAATTCCCAATTGGCATTTGATGTCACCCTAATTTAAAATGGTTACTTTGATACATACAAATGTGATGCCGTACGTGCAAGACGAATGGAGTGTCAAAACCTATGGCTTGTTCTGCTCCAGTTTATTATTGGGGTGATAGGGCCATTACTGGGTATTAAAGCCAGTAAAGTAAATAAAAGCACATAATATAAACAACGTTAAGAGGACGTTAAAGAGGACGGTGGTACAACGGCCACTGGACGGATTCGTTAGCCCTGAGAACTGATATAAAAAAAAAGTTCTTGTCCATATATGAAACCTCAGACAATCAACAGATCGTAATAAATACCTCCTTACATAATAAATAGGTCTATGAATTTGAAACAACTTTAAAATATCTCATGAATAGTTAATGGTTATGACACATGGTAATTAACGCATGAATTACACCATCAAGGATTCATAAAATAAACATTTTAAAATTAAACAAGTAGTGGAGGTAACACTTAAGTTATGGCACGTCTCTAAACATCCACAATTGATTTTAGTAACAAATTAACAATAATTATTGTTAACACAATGTACCTATCCAGCTCGATTTACCCTCCACTGATACGTATACTTAATAACTAAACTCATGACCACAAACTGTAGGTTAAAGGGAGTGAAGACTCGCGCAAGAAGAAACGTCTGATGCCGGTAATCTGACCTAGTTTCAAATAAGGTGTAACAGAAGTGTTAGACACGACCATTTATCCCAGAAAATACACACACAGCTTGCTACCGTCGGTCATTAGTCACTAGTTTACAGTCAATACAAGCAGCTACGGTTAATACCCACAACGCAGTGTACATAACGACAGCGATGGACATCTCAGGTCCATTTTGTAGCGACAAGAAAAAAAACTCCCCTTGCAAGCAACGGACAGTTAACTTTTTCGGAGGGCCGCACGCGGTTTGGGGCGAGTCTTCGATGCCTTTAATTTATTTGAGGTAAGGCATCTTAAGATAAACAACTGAAAAAATGCAAGTAAATTACCTCCGAGATGTTCATAGAGGACATATTATGACATCATTACATTATTTCAAATATTCCGCAAAATATTCAGTACAAGAATTGTTATTGAACCAATAATCTTAATGGTGCATGGGCGCAGCCATTTTGAATACAATATATCATGCACACAATTCTAACGATACATGGCGGCCGCCATCTTAATAGTTGGCGCTCTTTCACAAGAACTTAGCAAGTTATTACTACATAGACAGTGTTAGGCATTTACAAACAGGCCCTCAATAAATATACTTTAGACTAAAAAAAACTAGCAAACATGCAATAAACGTAACATTCCAAGCACATATTAAGGGATCTGAGAGTTGTTCAGAAAACAATCAATTAAGTAATAAATTAAACATAATGCCTACAAATTATTCGTAAGCGATCGTTTACGATTAGCCTACAAGTCTATTACACAATCCGTATACAACATAGAAAGTTACGTTGCAAAAACTAGCCTAACGAACACACATTTGAACTACAATTTGGCTCTTTTTCATGTGAGAGAAACCATTTCTTTTACTTAAGATTGACATTGGATATTTCGAAGTAAATGTTAATAATTACCTTTACAGCTCTCACATCTCGAAGTCGATTGTTACGTCAAAAATGAATATAAATAATAATGGTTGCGAAGTTCAAAATACAAGTTCTTCTTACAGTGGTTAGACGGCGTGTGTGCAGAAGCAACGCTAAAGATATCTTAAACTGAAGGGTGCTCCACCTCAAAACAATAGGGACCATTGTTTTAGTGAGTAATATTACAGTCTTACAAATAAACAATACAGTCCACTGGGCAATGCGCGTAGATACAGGCAAATTTTCGGGTCATAATTCAGAAAGGTTGTTTGTTACGGGGAGAGTTCGTGAATATGGATTACGCCACCTTCCCTGACATATACATACATACATACACACACGTACATACACACATACACCCACACATACACACACGCATGCATACATACACACACACGCATACCTGCCTTGCATACCATTGGAGGACATTGACAAGGGACCATCTTTAGAGGACACTATGTTAGGGGTGAAGTAGCTTTAAAACAAGAAACACGTTTCAGTTTATGTCATTGACCAGTCATCTATAACTTCTTGGAAACCATCTGTCGTTTGTTCTTTGAAGTGACCTCTTCTATACATGTGAGAACTACACACATTATATCTGGTTGTTCTATGCATATAATGACGTTCTGCGTATATCCAGAACTGTTAGTCATTATAGGACAATGTATTTATGAATATCATTGCTTTTCATTTGAGGACAGCTTATACAAGGTGTAATGTTTAAGTTGGTTTATTAGTAAACATTAAAATGCCCATTGAGACCATTGTGGTCTAACCTCAAGAGTCTTAGCTCCACATATTTTACCACCAGGTATATAGAGTGTATGTACGTCTGAGGAGGATGGGGTAAGTGTTGGAGAGATGGACACAAGCAGAAGTCAATGTATTCTTTGAACTCTCCAATCGGCAAGTTACTGCATTATGTACCATTGGGTAGTGTCTGACTATCTTGATGAAAACATGCAAACTAATAAAGAGACTGAAAAGTTGAATCAGTGCTCTTAATGTTGTTGGTGTCATTGGAACAAGAACGTTTTTATAAAACGAGACAGGAATGGCCAAATATGACAAATTTCCATGCAAGAAGTAGATGGCATATCAGATGAGATGTCTGAAATGAGAAATTGAAATATACTGAAATATAAAGTGTCATAAAGGCTGGTCTGGAACAATGACGAGCACAGGATTTCAAAGGTGGTGGTGAGAGCCAAATTTCCCATTCTTTGGTAGGAGAATAAACCTTTATAGATGTGCTTTATGCCGATCAACTTTTTTTCAAGCAAGGGCTCAAGTGAGGTTATTGCGAAAACTGCAAGACTTTTCAAAACACGTTTAGTTTCCACTAGTTCTATATATGTTTGTCAATCATCAGCTTGCACGGGTCTAGCGGACTGAAAATTAAGCAAGTATCTTTAGGGTTGGTAAGGGGGCTGATGGAAGGGAAGGGGTGACATATTATGTCATACATAACATAATGATCGTTAATAAACAATAAATAAACTGACAAAAAGGTAACATATTTCTGTTATGGCACCTTTATTGAAAAAACTTTGCAACCAGAACAAAATTAACAACTGCTAACTGATGAAGAATTAAATGCCAAATACTTATCTGTAAAAAACTAAATATTAAATAACAGTAACTTATTTTAGCCACATTTCCAAGCTAATAACCATAGCCATTCTTGAGGTACTCTGTTTTCTAATTTGTCAAAAGCTTAAAAAAAAAAATCTATGCCTGATTTTACATATAATTATTTAAAAATCAGGTATGATTATCGTTGATTTCACTTCGTTTTTTATAACTTATTACAGCCATTATTACTTTTAATATAAGCAGAAAGGCTACACCAGTAAGCAGCTAAGTGAGAAATTATTTAATTGGTGGAAATAAGAAACAGGCATTTACCATGCAGCCTTCCAAATTCCAATAACTAAATGATCCTTTTAATGTGAATTAAAAAGAAAGATAAGAGAAATACTTGCAGGCCAGCTACACCAACTTCAATTGAATGTCAGAAGGGATAAACATATCATACCCATGGTTCGCTTTTTGCCAAAAAAAAACGGTCGTAACGGAATGATTATTTTTACGACGAACTGATATTGACTAAAATTGCATGTTTCGATAATTGACTTAAACTGAAAAGTCATAGTCTGTAAGATTACCAATGTCTAGCCGGGCCTAGCCCACTCTTTTGACGTTTATTCGCAATGAAGGAATGGCCTATAATTTCCCTAATGAATAATTATAAGAATTTCATCTTTCAACGTATTGTAGAAACAAGGCACCAACTGCGGCCTTGTCCTAACGCTAACATTTGACTACAGTACAGTGCACTGCTACTATTGTTAACACAGTACTGTGAATGCATCACTGCCAAATTACATATACAAGTGCATTTTGCAACGTAAAATATTATATGAAAATTTAACGTTGAATTTTTGGTCGTAACAATAGGTTATACTGCATTTAGTTTGACGGAAGCATAATTTTGGTATGGTTGTGAAAAACGCCGACTAAAAACGTGAACCTTTATCATGCTGAATTAGAAAATAAAGAAATTCTAAGAAACACCTTCAACTTATACTTCATGAGCTTAATACGAAGAAGAACAGTTATAACAAGAACATCTGGAACAACAGATTCTGAACCTTCCACCTCTCCCTAGCCTGATAAACTTCCAAAATCCTTAATTACTCTTCTGTTAGAATTAAATGTAAGAAACACATAAACACAAGACGTTTAGTCACATACATAACTGAAACATGTCTTTTAACACTTCAACTGACAAATGTGACAGATGTTATCGCTTTCTTTTATTAGCTTGAATGGCACTATAAACTTTATACTTGATGTTCTTCCAAGTTTTATCATCAAGAAGTGGTGCCAGAGATTTCCTATATTTGTCGCATTCATCTTTTCGAGGCACACGGCCTAACCTAATGTGCTTGTCAAAATAATCTTGGACAGCATCTGATTCTTCGTTACCCCAATGTGACTTTTTGTTTACTACAACTCCATGCTCTGATTGATCTGGTTTTCAACTGAAAGGTTACTGTGACTTCTTGCCTGGGGACTGCTCCTCTTCTTACTTTCATTACACGTTTCTGCAAGGATTGTTGCTGGAATAAAGAAAAGGAAATATGCCAATGAAGTGCATAGAACAAAATACAAGAAATTATCATTAAAAAATAAGAACAAGATAATCAAACATGGTTCCCCATTTAGAAAGAGATATAACTATAAATTTACCTATGACAAGTTTTTTTGAATTATCTAGTTATACAGAGTCTTGGTTGCAATAAGATTTGTCTCAAATGTGCAACTTTGTCTAATAATATTTGTCAATTTCCTTAATTTACCTCCTGTATTAATTTCATCAGGCAAATCATCTTCCTCATCTTCGTCAACCAGCTCTTCTTCACTTGTACATGGATCTGACCGAATAAAGTAAATAAACAAAAGAAAAAAAATGACTCTGAGAATATAAAATAAGCGTAACAAAATGAAGTGCTAACAAGGTAGGAATGTTCACAGAAGAAATTTGAGAAATAAACAAGACAAGCTAGGTGACCTGAAAGACTTTGGCACCAAAATCTACTAAGTTTTAAAGACAACTTGTTTGTTACTCGAAAATAGTTCATATTTGTGCCATCAGGTTTCGAGTTAAAAATTGTATGCTATTGAAAATCTGTTTAACCATCCATGTTACTCATATTGTAAATTTTATCACATAAGACAATAACTTCAATTTATCAAGAAACTATAAAACAAAACAATTAAACTTACTTTTGCACAAAGTATATTCTGTTATCGATCTAACTGGTGCATTCAATCAATTGTTCTTAGATGCAGAATCAGCGCAGTTGCTAGTTTTGAATACGCATAAAGGTTTATTAGCTCCTAAGCGTCTCTGTTTCGGCGTAAAAACGGCTCCTGTGCTATTTCAATCCACTATGGACAAAATATTGACTAGTATTCCTCATGTATTTTGCTATGTGGATGATATCCTTGTTGCGACAAACAATGTCGAAGAACACCTTAAGATTCTAAGACTTCTGTTCGGTAAACTTGATAAGTATAATGTGCACTTAAATGCAAGCAAATGTCAATTCTTCAAACCACAAGTCCAATATTTAGGTCATGATCTAAGCGGTAATGGCATTCAACCAGTTCAAGACAAAATTGAAGCAATAATGCGTGCGCCAAGACCTACCAATGTTTCAGAGCTATTTCGTTTTTTGGAATCATTAATTACTATGGCAAGTTTGTTGAAAATTTAGCCTACAAACTTCACCCCTTGTACTGTACACATTGCTGCAACACAAGTCGGAATGGAGTTGGTCCAACGAGTGCGAGCAAGCTTTCATGTATGTAAAAACTTTCCTTACGGGATGATAAAGCCCTAATTCATTATGAACCCACGAAAAAACTGGTATTGAGCGTAGACGCAAGTCCCTATGGGTTAAGTGCGGTTATAAGCCACAAGTTAAGCGATGATACTTAGCGTCCTATAGCCTATGCTTCCAGGACACTCAGTTCGGCAGAGAAAAACCATGCCCAAATTGATAAAGAGGGGCTGGTTATAATATTCGGGTTAAAGAAGTTCCAATTGTATCTACGGTCGTAAATTTACCTTGGTGACAGACCACCAACCTCTGACCCGTATATTATGGCGTAGACGTGTAATTATTCCGCAAAAATGTCAGCAACACATTTAAATGAGTCGCATGATTGTCACACCGGTATGTCTCGTATGAAATCTCTGGCTAGATCTTTTGTCTGGTAGCCAGGCATGGATTATGACAATGAGGACCTAGTTAGATATTGTTCTGTTTGCTCCAATGAACAAAAAAGCCCCAGGAAAACACCCCTAATTCTTTGGCCTTGGGCTACCACACCATGGCAGAGAATTCACCTAGATTTTGCAGAAATTAATGGCCAACAGTTTCCGTTACTGGTTGATAGTCATTCTAAGTGGCTTGAAGTTTTCCTCATGTCGAGTACAACAGCTTCAGCTACGGTTTCCAAGTTGCGAACAGTATTTGCTCAGTTTGGTCTTCCTGTATAAGTTGTGACCGATAATGGTCCACAGTTCATTGCAGAGGAATTCAAACATTTTCTTAACACTAACTCTCTTCAACATACTTTGACCCATCCATACCACCCTACTAGCAATGGCTTGGCAGAAAGACATGTTCAAACTTTCAAGAGAATGTTTAAGAAATCAAACAAAGTTTGCTAGTTTACAACATAAGGTTGCACACAGTCTATTTCAGTATAGAAATATTCCCCACACAACTACTGAAAAGACTCCAGCAGAGCTTTTTTGAAAAGAGCTCCCCGAACCAAGCTTACACTAGTTAAGCCATCTCTAAAACGTTCGATCGAGCACCATCAGGCTACATTTAAATTCTATCAAGATGGTGTAAATCCGAAAATGATATCCTTTGACCTATATCAGTCGGTAAAAGTCAGACATTTGAGGGGAGGAAAGGTTAAGTGGATACCTGGGAGCTTTTTTGAAAAGAGCTCCCCGAACCAAGCTTACACTTGTTAAGCCATCTCTAAAACGTTCGGTCGAGCACCATCAGGCTACATTTAAATTCTATCAAGATGGTGTAAATCCGAAAATGATATCCTTTGACCTATATCAGTCAGACATTTGAGAGGAGGAAAGGTTAAGTGGATACCTGGGACAATAGTTGAAGTTAAAGGTCCACAAACCTATTTGGTGAGAACACCAGGGAACAACCGTCGATATGTGCATGCTATTTAACCACCTTAGGCATGATGATTCCAAACGTCAAAATGCTAATCCTGAAATAGATATTGAAAATCCAAATCAGGATACAGCTGGTTTTCACCCAGTGCAATAAGGTTTCCTACTGTCCCACATACTTCTATGGTTCCAGAAATCACGCCAGATCCCTCACCATATGTTATTACTTCTCCATCGAAAGTTTCATCTAATATTCCTATTGATTCTAAATTGCAAAACTCTGATGAGAAAATCCCTATTTCTACTACAGCAAAAACCAAACCTAGTTCAAAACTTTCTAGTCCTGGAGATTCTTGTGTCGTCAAAACCAGGTCCTGTAGAGTTGTCCGACCCCTAAGTTTTTAAATTTGTAACTTCATATCCGAAAGACATCAAATAGTGTGTTTTTATATCATCATGATTCGGTATGTCAAATTGTCTATGATGGTGTCTGTTTACTAAAGACGACAATCAAGTTCCATATGCCTACAACTCACGGAACTTTGGTTAAAAGGTCGATCACTTAATTACAGACCCGTTCAATCTATACTTAGTATGATTCATGAGGAAAACCTTCTGAAAGGCAGATCACACCGGGTGGTATAAATACAAGTTGGCATATACAGCACAGCTATTTATTTTTCCCTATTGCGTCGCGGCACTTCCCTTCCCTCTCTGGCTACGATATATACTATTGTTTAAATATTCTATATTTTATTCTTTAAAGTTTTAGGCACAGCCCTCTAATATGGATTACAATATTGTTATGAAGTGTACCTGTGTTTGTATGCACGCTGGCCTATCTCAATATTGAGAACACTGATCGACATCATCTCTGTAATTGCCTGCAATTACCTTACAAGTGTCAAATATGTTACAGCATTTAAATAATTACCTCAGACTTTGTATCCAAAATCTTAATGAAATCCAATAAAATTCTTCTGCAACGAACAACCAATAAAAGCAGTAGACGTCAAACAGGCGTTTTGAAACAAACATACTAAATGCGTAGACACCTCCAGTGAATCTCCCTATAGGGAGTCTCCCTATAGCCCTATAGTCTCCCTATAGTGAATCTCCCTATAGCCCATCAGGCTTCATATATAAGACAAACGGAGTTATCTTAAATTCAGTGTGTATAAGTTTAAATCTTTAAAAAAGTAGAGACTGGGACGTCTTTGGAGTCTTTCTCCCTCTCTCTCTCTTTTCCTCTCTTTTCACGCAGGGTTATTACCCAAATGAAGGTGCACTATATGCTCTAATAGGCATATATGCTCCAGGATTTACCACCGTTGTGATTACGGGTACAGGCCGCGAGACCTAAGGTCCGCGAGACCGAAGGTCCGCGAGACCGAAACTATTATTAGGCCCCGCGAGACCAAAACTATTATACTAGGCCTATAATAGTGGTAAGAAAAATATTACTACCGGTATTATTACGTTGATAAAGCGCGTAATTAAAAAGAATATACAGCCATTTCTTTCATAGTGGATACCAGTGACTTGCGCAAGGGGCTGGGCGGCTTGCATTGATACTAGGCCTCCACCAGTGGCGTAACCAGGGGGGTTGCAGGGGGCGAAAGCCCCCGCTCTCAAAATTCTCGCCCGCCCCCCCTGCTGCCCCAAATGAAATTTTAGAATACAATATAACCTAATACTTAGATATAGCGATACCCTATTTTAAACAATATTTCCCCCCTTGTCAATCTCTTTGACCCCTCTAAACCCCTCCAATGAAAAAGTCTAGTTACGATCGATGTACCATCCATAGACCATCAGTCTCGCGGACCATCGGCACGCGGAAATTTGGTCTCGCGGACCTTCGGTCTTGTGGATTTCCCCCGTGATTACGTCTCTATATTGTCAGCATTTTCTTAATCAAGTCATTCGATTAAATAACCACTATTGTTAGTTAGAATGCGGAATTCACCATCATTGTACTAAACCAAAGTATTTTTTTTTCTCGAACAGGCACAAATCAGTGAAAGAATTCATTTCAACGCCAGACCAGTCCATGTCAATGTATATAGAAATGATATAGTGTGTAAGGACTCACTAATAAAGATAAACTGGTTTGATTAATAAGACCCAAATCAACGTAATGTGCTCTTTTCCATCTAACTAGTAACCTTTAAAGCCTTGGTTATGCATTGATCTACGTTGTCGGCGGTCGACAAGCCTTTATAATTATGCCCAATATCTTTCTTGAGGGCTGACTGACGACCCACCAGGTCGCCATGAACCAACTACTTAAGAATCGTTTCTAAGAATGCATGAGAGTAAGCTGGACCATACTTAGTATTAAAAATATTAGTTAATCGATCTTCGACAGCAAGCTCCGAAAACTGTAAAAAAAAACAAGTACAGACGTGAAAAATTTCTATGACGTCATCACAAATTGGTACATAACTCACCCGACAGGGGTCCTATAAGGACAAAAATGGTGTCAAAATGTGCGCAAGACGTGGTGGAATAGTTGTGAAAGAATCTAGGTCATATCTCAAACGGTTCAAAATCCGTGGAAAAAATGTCATAATGCTCCCCCAGTGCAGTTAGGGTTAAATAGGGGGTCCTTTAGAGACCCCCTTATACTCCCCCACCACCACAGTGTTACCACATCCAATATGTAAGGCTTAATTAACTAACTGGGTTAACATTTTTAGGTTCATAAGAGTTTGTTTTATCTTATTTGTGTGAAACTGATGGTATTTTTTCCTTTTTTCCTTAAAAAATGGACACCCCCCCGAAAAAACCTTTTCGGGGGTGCGTTCAGGATTTGGGCTTTTAACCCAAGATATTCTTATTCTTTATGGAATTATGGTCTAGAAAAACCACATGAGATTAATCCTCCTTCCAGGTTATACCTAGCTCATTCATAGCCTGGTCTATCTGCTGGCGAGGAAGCGGAATACTGCTGTACAGCACATGGTAGTGCAGACGAATATTTTGTTTTGTTTTTATATTTGGAAGACGTAATTTTTAAGAACCTTCGATTTTGCCATAGAACTTCCAGTGGAGTAAGTTGTCTGAGGAGACTCTGTCGTGGGAATATTGTCACGTGACGGGAACGACCAGGGGACCCCGCAGTATAAATGAAACGGACGCCATCTGCTGAAGGACAGGAGACACGGAGAAGGCCGAGGGAGAAGAGACGCGGTGACTAGCTAACCGAAGGAGAGGAGACTTGGAGAAGAATAATAGGGAGTGTTTGGCGACAGCTATCTTGGCAGGGGACGGCGACCTGAACGATAACTATTTGG
>KN888966.1:6792-22185 GCA_000934455.1 Apostichopus parvimensis | reverse complement strand
CTTTTTGCTGTTGGGATGACAAGTCCTCCTGTTACTGTAACTACAAGTTGTAATTTAGGGAGTTGCAGAAATTAAACTGTTGCCTAAATCTAACAGATATTGTTCGGCTATTTTCTTGGTGTTCATTGTAAATCCTCAGTGCATGGGCCAATCCAGGTTAATCATTCATACAGTATGGCCAGTCATGCAATTCTGGTTGATGGGGGGATTGCGAGATGATAAGTAGTCCTTCAATATTGTGATTTATAAGCAAACATCTTTTGGTGTAGAAAAACAACCCAAAATTATAATCAAAACAAAAATATCATATTTTGATGGTTTCAATGGTATGCATTTCAGTCAGATGATGGTAAACTATTTGTCTCTTTATCATGTATGTGGGCTGTGCTGCGTATATGCCAATTTTCACAGTTTCTTCCAGTTTCTTCCGGTTTCTTCCGGAAGAAACCTGGAAGAAACAGGTTTCTTCCAGTTTCTTCCACGTCCCCGGAAGAAATAGGTTTCTTCCGGAAGAAACCGAACCCTGGTAGTATGTTGTAAATTAGGTCTAGCCCAGATCTTATCCTTCCCCAAAATTGTTAACTTACCTAACGTAAGACTGAGGATTTTTAAATAAAGTGCAGAACTAGGGCATAGGCCTAGATGTAAAACACTTGAGGGTTTGCATCAAAGCGAGTCAACCAAAATGGCAATAAATGGTGTGTTGCACAAAGATTCATGATTCTAGCTTGAGCTTGATAATACAGTTCCATTTTTACAATACGAACATTGTTTCTCTTCATATTTCTTTCCTTTTTTTTTGGTTTGTGGGAAAAAAATGATTTAATTACTAGATTATTGCAATGCTTTATATCATTCTTTTGTGTCCCAACAGTGACTGGTCAGCAGTAGAACATTTGCCCTCTGGAGAAAAATTGAGCATGTTGGCGGCCGGGGAATTTTCTAATATGTTATACTATGAAAGGTACTGTATTCTGTTACCACCCTGATGTAACAACAAGTCTCACCATTTATCAATCCAAAGTTACCTTAACTTAAGTACTTGCAGAAAATGGGTACAGTGGCTGTGGAAGCTGGTCACTTCGCCCAACTGCCATTTCGACCAACCTTACTATTTCATCCAAACTTGTTGGTCTTTTCCCCCAACCAGTATGGTCATCTCCCAACCTTGCTGGTTATTCTACCAACATTGATTAAATATTATACTTCAATATAACGGACGGGGATACTTTTATGGGTTTGGTCAATTTAATAAGAAAACGTTCAGGAATTGTTAACGTTACAGGATACGTACCGAATATTAAGGAAACTTGAAGTTGCGGTTACAGTCGGTAGGATGGATCAGTGTTTTAGGGGTTAGGTTTTTATGGAGACCGATTCCCCTTTGTTTGTATATAACATTAGATTAACACTATGTAGAACTAGATTTACATCTAACTGCTGTGAACAATACCCTTGATTAACGCCTGGTGGACTTGATAAATGCGTGACCGAGGTCAAAATAAATCAAATTGAACTAGTGAAATAGAAAAAGTGTTATTATTCTGACTGAATACATGAGTAAAAAAATAGTTGGTTGAAATGACCAACAAGGTTGGGCGAAATGACCATGCTTGTTGGGCGAAATGACCATGCTAGTTGGGCGATATGGCTGTTGGGCGAAGTGACCAAAAAGCGTGGCTGTGATAGTCCCTCACTTTTGTGATTTTAACCAGAGTGGTGAATAGTGACTGCTTTTTAATTAATTGATTTAATTTAATTAATACAACAAGTACTTGGTTTTTGCTCTGGACAGACAAAAGAAAATTGGTAACTGAACATGGGAGTTTGTGTTGACTTGAAGCCAAGAGAGAATTATCTACAGTACATGTCATGCTATGGGTTAAATTTGTAACACCGATTCAAGAAAAGTATTTTAAGTAATAATAATTCCTGACAGGTGGCAGGCATATTTTTTGCCTATTACTAAAGTAACAGAATAACACCCACCACCATTGTAATGAACTTTGTGCGAACAGTTTGCTGTGTGTTTGACAATACAGGGAACAGTAGTGAGATGGGGTTTCCAACTAAACGCAGGGAGTATTTTTATCATCAAGATAAATGAATCGCCTTCGTTTGGAATATCCAGATTTAAAGCCTCATCGTGGAGTCAAATTATTAATCACATAATCATGAAGATGTATTTTCTTCCCCAAAAAATTTGGCTGTTTCGCAAAGTTGCAGACTTAGAGCGATTGAAAAATTTGAACCCAAATACAGTGTTTGATCTTTATTGTTCTGTTCAAGACTATAAAACATTGGAATCTAGAATGCTTCATTCGCATATGGGCCAACCGTTTGGGGTAAATCGTCATGATAACGAGAAAATAATTACCATATAGCAAAATGGAGATTGTTTAGTAAGCGTTTTGAATATAAGGGGGCGTTAAGATCGCTAGAGTAAGTAGCACCATCCGCTTTGTTTGTAGTTTCACCAATAGCTACCAACTTTGAATTGGTGCAATATTAATCAGCAAATAATTACTGAGACAACAACATGCTGCAATATGTGGTTGTCATACATTATTTGCTGACAAAATAGTTTTAGTAAAAGGAAGAAAAAAGAAACTCACTTTAATAACCAAAGTTTAGAATGATAGCTCAGTGGTTAAACAGGACTGTTTTGGCCCTCTTGTTACATGTTAAAGGCACAGCATGTTACAAGTTTTACAATGACAGGTGGTGGTCAATGCTCTGTAGTGTTTTGTGATGTTTAAAGGTTAGCAGATGTGAGCTTTTCCGCCGAAACACAGATTTTCTCACCGCCACTATTTCTTCTTACACCTCTGCGATTTTGTATGTTCTAGACTAGTGCGAATTTTCACACATTGGTGTCAAAGAAGAAAAAATAACACCAACATTGTTTCACCTACTTTGGAAATAATATGATCCATTGTTATCCTTTTACAAACATTCAGCACTGTCGGTATGTGGATGAACCAAGAATTTCAGGACATTGATATATATATATGTTCATGCATACCTGCCACCACCCAAAACAAACATTGGAGCAACTAATCCTTTTAATCTTTCAACCTTCTAAAGTTCTACTCCTCCATCTTATTTCTTATTTGTTCATGCTTTCATGATTGTACTTTTTACGTCTTTACATTATTATGTGTCACATTATTAATTTATACTGGAATAAAGAAATTGAATTGAGATTATATATTTATGATACTGCCTAGCAGAACCCACACAAAAGACATTGTCCATCATCTGTATGGTCTAGTTGATATTTGCATGCAGCGGGTGAGTCGGCCTAGACTAGCGGCTCATTATGCGATGACTAACTATGCAAATCACTTTCAGAATCCTCTCTTTGTCCTTCCACTGTTGATCTCCTCTTCCCCTGTTGCTTTCTTCTCTCCATCCCTTGTCTACTAATCCCCTTACATCTATCTGTTTGTGTTCACCATGCTCATTAACCTGTCTGTATTCTGTGCGTGTTTTTGTCCCTTCTGTAATACTGTTACTTGTCATTTAGCCTCTGTTACTTGTCATTTAGCCTTTGAAGAAGATCCTGCTAGGATCGAAATTTCAGGCCAACTTACGTTTACACATTAATTGACCTGCGACAGAGAAGCATTCTGGATTGAAACGTCATGATGTAATTTGTGTACTCTCTGCCCGCAGATTTCAAGATGGATGTCTCCATGGACTACTAGAAGATGAAGACGATGATGATGATGACGATGATATCGAGGAGGTAGCGTACTCGGCTTGCACCCTTGAGGAGACAATCTCCTCAGAAGGGGGGCTGTACTACGAGATCCAGTCACCAACGAGGTCTCCCGATATAATCTGCGGTAGCGATGACAGCGACTACCTGCACAGTACTTTTATGAGCCTATTACCAGAGCATCATCTACTTGCCGGTGTGTGTACAATATTGGTAATCAGGGGTGCATTCAGGAATTGGGGAGGGTCCACTCTCTTTGAAGTTTTTTTTTGGGGGGGTAGGGGGGAGAGGACACTTAAACGTGACCTGCAAACATGAATTTTGCATGCTCAATGCCCTGGCTCAAGGATAACTATACCCCCTCACTGTTTGGGCCGCACTTAGTGTTTTCATAAAGTTGCACACTCTGTTTCCAATGCGACTTAAGTGAGAGAGAAAACTTATTTCCAACTGTTTGGGCCAAATGCCCTGGCTGGAGGATAACCTTCCCCCCTCACTGTTTGGGCCGCACTTAGTGTTTTCATAAAATTGCACACTGTTTCCAATGTGACTTAAGTGAGAGAGAAAACTATTTGAATAATGTAATCATACTGGGAGACTGATAACGTTAAATTGTTTGTCATACAAATGTTATTTGATGGATGTGGCTTTTGATATGAAGGTGCAGAATAATTCTATCAATTAAGCTAAGCCGTAATATTCACTTACACTGTCTGTGTATGGCAGTAAAACCAAAACCGCGTGCCGCGCTCTGAAAAAGTTAACTTTCCGTTGCCTGCAAGTGAAGTTTTCTTCTTGTCGCTACAAAATGCAGTAATGAAAAGTGATACCTTGTTATCTTTTATCTAGACCTGAGATGTCCATCTCTGCTATGTACACTGTGTTGTGGGTATAGACCGTAGCTGTATGTACTGACTGTACACTAGTGTCTTATTACAGACGGTAGCAAGCTATGTATGTATTTTCTGGGATCGATGGTGGTGTCTAACACTTCCGTTACACCTCATTCTAAAGTAGGTCAGATTACCAGCATGAGACGTTTCTTTGTGCGTAAGTCTTCACACGATTTAAGCGACCTTAGAATTCAGCCTAACTGTAGCCCCCCCACCATTCAGTACAAATTTAGCATATTTTATATGTTCATATCACAGACTATAACTTAGCAAACCACATACAGTAGCTATGCCTTAAGTCTCTCTATATGCTCTTAGCCTATGATTTGCTTGTATCTATTGATTTTGCATTCAGTGACTATGTCATGCTCCTTGATATGATAAATGAGCCAATCTTTCAGTTTATTCCTCTTTTTCTGATTTATAACATAATATTGTTTCCCCCTTCTTGTCCCCCTACCTTTCACAGAAGATTTGCCTCTAATGCCTGACTTGGTTCCTAAAAACCAGAATCCTCTAAGGGAAGAAGCAACCGGCGTTGATCACGTAGAAGAAAAAGTACCTATCGATGTTTCCTCAAGGAAGCGAAAACTACATGGTGTTGCTTGGTAGGTCCTAGAGCTATCTCGGTTGGCTACTGAAAACTTCCAAACTTATAATATTGTTTTCTCGTGTTTTACAAAATTCCATCACAAATAACTAAGATCAGTATCACATCCTAGTAGGATAATTTGTCCCAGCATAGGAGCCTTTTTTTTTACAATTACAGTTTAGCCAGTCTTGGGGGGTATTGAGCAGCAAAAACTGAGTCGTGTGTGTGTTCTTGAATGATTTATCTGTGACGATAAAGTGATTTGCAAATGTGATGATGTGTATAACAGCAATATCCCTAACATATCACGTCTCTCGGTGAAATATTTCATGACAATACAGTAGATATCAACCTTTGGAAAGCTTTTTTTTTTACTTCTTTTTTTAAAGTTCCTCATGTGGACATTTTATGTAAGATTTGAATCTGAAGGGAGAAATAGTCTCACAAGTACAGTATGTGAATGACGAATTTAGCATGTAAACTGTTAACAGTAATGGTATTAAGTATTAATCCATTTTATCATGCTTTATTAATTGATAGGCATCGCCCGCTTTGTTGGTAGTTTGATTGATAATTACTAGCTTTGAAGCGATGCCAGATGAATATGCATGTGTCAGTTACAGAGACTAGTCTTGAACTCTTCTCATTTCTGTTACTATGCAGACATTAACTGCAGAATATAATACTCAGACTTTATTCCATTTTCTATGGTAGGGTAAAGGCCTACCCATATGGAAACCAGCACTTGGCTAACAAACATTTTGTAGGTTGTGAAATATTTGTTGTGACACAAGTGGAGGGTTTACCATAGTTCATCTCAAAGAAAGGGTTACAGGTTGTTGCAGCCTTGGCGAGTATTTATTTATGTATACCATATATATATGTATTTCCTGTATATTTATTGTATATTTATTGTATATAAATGTATATATATGTATTTATGTATTTATTTATGTATATGTTATAACTTTGTCCAAACCGATCAGAAATTCCGGGCACCAAAATTTTGGATATCCACATGTTTGGGGAAATTCAGACGTATTGCTTCCCTAAACTATTGTAAACCTGCTTAGCCCAGATATCTTGTGTGCTTGTTCGTATATCAGTGATGGAAGGCGAAGACAACAAGTTCATAAATGCTCTCACATCGGAAGATAACATATCCTATATGTTTTATTCCTTCAGGAAGAATTTATCTCAGAGAGAAAAGCAAGAGACGGTTGAAGAATTACTAGCAACGATAAGTTACACGCTCGGTCCAAGGGAGAGGTTAGAAGTTGCTAGGATACTGGATACAGATGGAGATATATCTGGCGTCTCTTATGTGTTATCGATAGGTAAGGTTGTTGTCAGGAGAGAGAGAGAGGTGTGAGAGAAGAATGAAGGCAAAACAATGGTAGCACCCAAACAATGGTAGCACCCAAACAATGGTAGCACCCAAACAATGGTAGCACCCAAACAAAGAATCTGTCCTATGTGGGCCAATGAAAAATATTGCAATATTAATCAAATGCGAGAAAAGTGTTTTTGTGAAAATATATATGATCATACTCTCACCACACATCACAACATCTACAAAAGACAATTCTTCCCACTTATTTGCCTTCATGCTTCTCCCGTAATATGTCGTGTGACATTTTGCACTCCGAACAGGCTTGCTGCCCTCTCTCAATGACAGACAAGTTTGAAGGATTGCTAGAGTAATTTGAAGATTCATAACTACCAGTGGTGTCTGCTGATAGCCCACTGGACTCTAAAGTCTTCATACAACCGTAACATGTACAGCTTACACATTGACTTTTGGGGTCTAGGTTAGAGCTTTCTTTTATAATATTTTTCTTTTGGGAGTGGGGGGGGGGGTCAGGGTGTGTGAAGGCAATAAATGGGTTGTGTATAGTGTAGGGGTGTGTTTTCAATTTGTGATTCCCTCTTATATCTCATTTCTTGGAGAAAGTATTTTTCATTTGTGACTCCCTTCAGACATTTTTTTAAATTTACAGCTTACATATTCACTTCTGGTATTTAGTTTAGGTCTTTATTATTTTTTTGGGGGGGGGGGGGGGGGAGGGTGGTGGCAGGCAATAAATAGGTTGCCAAATTCTTACTTAGCTGTAGGGTACATATATTTTGTCCAACCTTTCCTTCGTTTTTGAATTTCAGATCCAGAAAATCTTCCAGAAGAGAAGGTGACTCTGATACAGAATCTATTAGAAGAAGCCACAGACGATGCTAAAACTAGAGACTGGAGGCATATGCAGCAAGAAAGGTCATCCAAGGTCAAAAGGGAATCCACTAGTAAAGGAATCCTTCCAAAATCCAGAATGCAGGTACAGCAATAGTCAAATGAATCACATATTGTTGCTTTAGTTTGACGAGACATTTCTGATGTATTTCTACTTTTCCAGAATTCTTCTTAGCTTGTAGGGAAGGGAAAATAACCTTTGAGGGGGGTGGGGGCGGGGGTGGGGGTGGACATTGGGGAGGCTGAAATTGATATGCTGAACAACTTTTGTCTTTTCTTTCCTAATTTATTTTACTGCATACTTGTGCAGGTCAAAAGCATATATATCCTTGCACTATTTTGAATGGCTAAGATTAGAAAATTTCACATTGACACATATATAGTTAGAGGTTGTACTGCGTGGTGGAGATAATCAGATACATCTCTTATTGTCTTTTCCTGGATTGTGCCAGAAATCTGGAAATACTCTACGAAGAAACCTATCGAGGTTAACTCGGGAGAGGCAGCGAAAAGAAGAATGCAGACAAGATAATAAAGAAAAGAAAAGTGGTTTCTTTGAGAAAGAACAGGTAAGTTGCTTGTCAAAGCAGGAATGAAAATTAAAGTGAGAGCAACATCAAAGTGCCCCTCTACCCTCCTCCCCCCACCCCTCATCACCACAACCAATCAGAAACAGCTTGTTATTTTAATTCTCAGCTTGGTTGTTCCCTCTGTTGATGAGAGCTTTCCCATTATTTACAGGTACATGGTGCAGTAATCTGTGACTTCATGTAGCAAAAACTGTCCAACTTTTTTCATTTTCCTTCTCAAGCAATTTGGAACTGTTAACAATACCCAATTCAATATTAGAATATGAATTCTCAGATAACCATTTGAGGTAACTTCACTATCAATTCCCTCCCTTACCCCTCCTGCCCTTAATTGTTGTGTGACATTTTGCACTCCGAACAGGCTTGCTGCCCTCTCTCAATGACAGACAAGTTTGAAGGATTGCTAGAGTAACTTGAAGATTCATAACTACCAGTGGTGTCTGATGATAGCCCACTGGACTCTAAAGTCTTCAGACATTCTTAACATGTACAGCTTACACATTGACTTCTGGTATTTAGTTTAGTTTTTTTTTTCATAATATTTTTTCTTTTGTGAAGGCAATAAATGGGTTGTGTATAGTATAGGTGTAGGTTTTTTCACTTTGTGATGCCCTCTTATATCTCATTTCTTGGAGAATGTATTTTTCATTTGTGACTCCCTTCTGACTGCGATGGTGTGCGTATTGGTATGTGTCTGTGTGTGCGTATGTGTATATGCATGTGTCTCTGTGTGCGTATGTATATGCATGTGTATATGTGAGGCACCTTGTCTTGTAAATACAAAAATTCAAAGGTACATTATAGATAAACTTTATTCTCTGTACAGTATATGGATATACCTTAGCCAATAGCCAGTGCATGAAGCCCAATGTTTTCTGTAGAGATCAAAGGTCATATGAGTTCAAAGTGTGATAACATTGGGCTTACAATAACACTGCCACAGTGAGTGGTATGTGAACAGAGACACAAGAGATATGCAGGGATATATTTTAGTCAGTGACTTAATGTGGTTTATTGGAAGGTTTGCTATAACTATTACATTTTGGTATAAACTACTGCTTCACAATTGTGAAATGGTCTACTGTTAATTGATTCACTGTTTTAAGTAAAACAGTCCTGTTGTTTTCTGTTGAGGTCGAAGGTCATTTGAGGTCGCTAGAAGTCAAAGGCCGAAAACTTTATAAACAGGATGGCTCCAACAGGGAAGCTTTGATATGCTTTACCTGGTGTGGGAATCCACCTAATATCAGTACAATAATACTGTTGGCTTCCTGTTCGTGATCATCCCTATTTTCATTTATCTATTTTGGGAACAATATTGGGAATACCTTATTTACATATCACTGATGATTCGTGGATTCATCCTATTGGTCGTACCTGATTTTCATTTCCTTGATGATACCTTTGTTTTATTGATAATACCCTATTTTCATATCATTCAAGATAACGTTACTATTGATGATTTTATTGATGATGTGTTGTTTTTAAGGTTTTGATGAAGCCATTGCTTTGTTTTATTGATCATACCCTATTTTCATATCATTCAGGATAACGTTACTACATAATTTTATTGATGATGTGTTGTTTATAAGGTTTTGATGATCATGCCTTTGCACCATGTTCCCTTTGTTTCTTCAGTTTCATTTGATGATATGAAATGACTGATACTGTCATGATGATGCTGCTCAAGTTTTTGTTTCCCTTATCTTGTAGGTTATCTCTCTTTACCAAGATGGAAGCAGTGATGAAGAAGAAGAAGTTGATATACTCGAATGAGCTTAGTTTCATTTTATCCTTTCTCGACCTACACGTAGTAAATATTCTACCTTCAATTCCAACATGAAGCCATTGGAAGAAGCCTTTACAACTCACAGCAGAAGAGACGTTTATACTTTTGCTTGACTACTGTTTGCAGAATAAACTGCAAAGAAAAATGGGGGTGGGGGGAGCAGATGGGTTGGGGAGAGAGATCTTTCATTTCTTAGTTTAATAACCACATGATACTAGATACCAGATACCCTTAAACGGTCAAACCAGGTCACTCGTAGTTAAGTTTAAATATTTTCGTGGGGGTTTCCAGAGACTTGCCGAATCTGTTGGAATATTCAACCCAGTAACATAGATAAAGCTGACAACAGTTGCGTAAAGAGATAAGGCAAAATATAACACGATTAAGAGTGGCAAGAAAAAACCAGGTTTTATGGCAGTGTTTCAAGGGAGAACGGTTGGCAGAAAGATTATTAAACGGTCAGGTCCTTTGTTAACATGTTTGATAATCATGGAAACTTGAAATTTAGATCTACTTTATAACCACATCAACATTAGTATGGTGTCACTTGCAGTTGATTTTTTTGGGGGTGGGGGGGGGGGATTGTCTTATTTACTTAATTTGGTCATAATGTGCAACTTATTATGGGGTTTCTGTGGCAGGTCCATATGATTTATATTAATAAATGACTTCATAATTCAATGAAGTAATAATAGTGAGGAAAGCAGATTAATTTTTATTTCATAGGTGAACACAATAAATGATGAACAAAGAAATAACATGTCTGTGATTGTTTGATATCTAGAGTTGAGCAGCAACAGTTTGTCATTAGTTACAGGTTGTAACATGACAACTTATGCGACTTTGAATAATCAATGTTATAAGGCATCACGGAAGGGGGTTGTGGGGGGCGGGTTGGTCCGGAACTTTGGGACCCAACTTGGCTTCCCATGTCTCGACATGTTTTCAAATGGCTATTGATACATAAGCGGATATCCTCTCATCTTAGTAAAATGAAACCGTCTCTGTGAATCTTATTTACTGGCGAGTTATAATTTAGCGCCTCAAAGATTGTTGCTTGTTATAATTTAATCGTTCATGGTGAATAATATTTCCATCGAGCAAAGTAACAGGTCAGGGGGGGGGAATTTAGGGAGGGAATATCCCCTCCATTCTCACCTCTTCTGAAAGTTAATTAGTAAGACAAAGGTACATAGTTAAAGGAAGAGGTGTCAAGGGATCGATACCCATCTGGAAATGTCTGGCCACAACCATAAAGCTTGACTGTAGTGGTATTTACCGCTTCAGAGCACTCGTATTGCCAGTACGAGCAGTATGAATATCATGAGATATCGTGTCTACACTCTAGGTGTCACAAACACGTAATGACGCAGCATACACTGGCCCATACACATGCCATCATGACAGTAGAGGTACCCCTTCTCAACGAAACCACGAATCATTGAGACTTCCGATAATTCAGATCTGCAGAACTTGGGCAATTTGACTATAGCTCAGTCTAACAAACCGGGGAGGCTGCTATGTTGTGTCCAAAACTATTGATCTGTTGAACAGCAACAAACCTTGCAAAATATTAGTACATTTTACAAAAGAGCCGATCACATGTCCAGCCATAAAAATTCCAAAGCAACGATGTGTGCTGTCTACACATGAACATTAACTTCCTTAAATCTGATTGTTTCTGTGTTTAAAACTGTTGGTAAACAGAAAAAAAAAATTAACTTTTGATATTTGAGCGTTATAGAACCGACGAGAAGATACTCCCAGGGATGCACTAAATCTAGTCACTGACTTCAGAGCTACTAGAAGGAAATTAAAGGAGCTCACAGAATATATTATTTTTATTATTCTTTTTTTGTTATATTGCATGACAGTACGACCTAAGTTCTTCAACATTGTTGCACAAGTTGCAAAGTATTTGCATCTCAGCAACTTCCATTTTACCAAAATTCCTAAAACGGGACTGGACAACCCCCCCCCCCCCCTCTTAAAGACATACGTTAACCTCACAGCACAAAAATGGGTACAAGTATCGGTAGATATCGAGGTTAGTGATTACCCCAATAGAGTAGCTTAAAGGGTGTGAAGACGCGCGCACAAAGAATCTTTTCATGCCGGTAATCTGACCTAGTTTCGAATGAGGTGTAACAGAAGTGTAAGACACCACCATCGATCCCAGAAAATATACACACAGCTTGCTACCGTCGGTAGTTAGACACTAGTGTACAGTCAATACATACAGCTACCGTCAATACCCACAACACAGTGTATTATAGCAGCATGGACATCTCAGGTCTAGATATAAAATAATAATGTATCACGTTTCATGACTGTCTGCATTTTGTAGCGACCCAAACAAAACGTCACTTGCAAGCAACGGAAAGTTAACCTTTTTCAGATGGCCGCATGCGGTTTGGGGCGAGTCTTCAATGCCTTTAAGAAATGACAACTCCCAAAATGCTACAATTAAACTAAAACATCTCCCAAATGGAACTAGCTAGTTTATTAGTTGTTTGGGGGAGCTGGCCATTACAAATATTTCTGTCATATAAGCAAAACATGATGGTTATTTTTCCATTAACAAACAGAAACAATACTTTTCAGTTTATGTCACAGATACCAAAAAAAAAAGGGCATCTATTTTTGACGATTATTCAAAAGCATTTATTCATTACAGACTGCATAGAAAATATGAATTCATCAAATTATGGTTAATGTCAAGTTGTCAACATCTGGTTCGTGTTAAATATAACAGCCAAGTTTAGTAGTTAAATACAATTATTCTCTGAGAGAAATGTTATACAAAAAACAGGATCATAAATAGTGAAATATTGTGAATGATCTTTCTGACTTATAAACTACTTTTCTCAATTTGAAAGAATGAAGTTCTCGCCAGCTGGTATACTCAGCATTCTGAATATGACATTTTAGTGACGTATGAGTGTACTGTAAAACCGTACAAATTAGTCGTTTTAGGCGTTGATCTGCCACATCAGTATTGGACACTGTAACATCAGTACGTGGACACTGTAACATCAGTATGTGGACACTGTAACATCAGTACGTGGACACTGTAACATCAGTACGTGGACACTGTAACATCAGTATGTGGACACTGTAACATCAGTACGTGGACACTGTAACATCAGTATGTGGACACTGTAACATCAGTATGTGGACACTGTAACATCAGTACGTGGACACTGTAACTGGCACAGAGTACCTTTCATTGGGTATGGATCTAAGCACAGGTGAATAAAATGTGGCCAGAGGGCAAGCTTTCTGCACTCTGCCAGCCCCTGTTAAAGCATATTGAAAATCTTGTAGTTGTTCGTACGAGGATGCAGGTTATAAATAAAAGTTCTTTAGTGATCATCCAATGTGGGACTGTGGGAATGAGTTGCATTAGTGTCACCCACTACAAACCTGGGGAACATGACCCCTCCCCAATCCACCTCCCCCCCCCCAAAAAAAAAGGATATTGCTGTATGGACCTGCTGTAATACTGAGAGCTCTAACTAAACTGCGATACACACACACGATAAAACACTTCGCTTACACTTGAAACAAAGAACATTCAAGGATAAAGAACTAACTTAGGATAGATATGAACGAGTTGATTTACTGCGTCGAATGTTTGACCCTTTTAAAATAGTCAGCTGCAGTACTGTAATGTTTATTAAGATCACGTCTTGTACAGCATACTTCAAAAACCTTTAGTTAGGAAATACATCGAATGAAAATTAAATTGAACAAACTTGGATTTTCTTCTTCAACTACTTTCGTCATCTTCAAATTCGATAGACCTGTTGCCTACACGTCTTTGCACGCCTACACCTGCTGCCTACATGTCTTTACACACCTACACCTGCTGCCTACACGTACGTCTATCTGATCAATGATCTCGGTTTAAATAGAAAAGCAATTATAGGTGATAGATATCTTGAAGGGAAATGTAACAACAAAACAACTGTTCTGGAGAACATTGAATGACCTTAAAATGCCAAAACATTCAAACCACATCATTTCAAAAAGAAGGTCACTATATCTTTACCAGCAGTTTAGGCTGTTAAGCACCTAGTAGTTACACAAAATAACAAAATATTCCAACATCAATCATCATCATCTTCTCTGAAGAATTTCAGTTGATTTTACTGTTTCTTTTTCAATGTTTTCCTCTCAATTCTTGACCTGTCAGTTAGATTGATGCAAAATAAAGAGCTAAGAACAGGCGTACGATATTCTGGCCTCGATATTGTCACCCTTTAGTGCCTCAGATTATAGGAAATAAACAGAATAAAAGGCTGTGAGTTATCCACCATGCATTCATGCAAACTACCATGTGAAACAAACATTAAACATAGACAAGGCAACAATTTATTCATCTGCCAGACCCAGCAGCTTTACTATGCAGTAGTGTGTATTTCTCTTTTCCATAAATTATCAAATGATAGCAAATAAAGGTGAAATTATCCCTACTTCCAACTTTCCAGCCTTGTCACATCTGCCCATTGACATCCCTCCCCATCCCCCTCCCCTCACCCCCCCTCCCCACCCCAGCTCTTCGAGCCGAGTTTTAACTTTGAGTGACACCATGCAAAGTGTGAGTCAAGACTCATCATATACTTGAATTTGTCCACACTGCCATTGGATTCTTTAATTTTCATTTTCATTTTAACTTTAATTTTAATGGAAAGGTAATCCAGGTCATAACTTGTCATGCTCTTTATTTGACTAACACCTGACAGCTTTCATTTCAAATTTTGATTTTAAGATCCTTAAAAATCAGAGTACAAAGCAAGGCCATAGGTAGCTGCTTTCAGTACCATATTTCTTACGCTTTTTTTTTTTGCGAAAAGAAAAAAATGAGATTGGAAACCTAAGTGACTGAAACATCTGGAAAAAGTTGGGCAATGCTGATCACATTCCCCTAGCTAGATCTACTCTCCAACGTCTGTTTTATTCTACATCGGCTCTAGGCTCGGAGTATCGTCTTCAAAAGTTTTCCAAGAAGACCTTACACGACCTCAGGCACTGCTCGTACACCTTATCGAAAGCGTCCATGCTACTGCTCTGTGAACGCAAGAAAACAGATTCGACGTATTAAATATTAAGTACTGACATAGCAGTTTTACTGATAGAAACTTGAAGAGATAATCAAAGTTAACTATTTCAGAATATACATTTAGAATATAGAACAAGCAAAAGGAAAGAAAAAGAAACTTGAATCTTGATTAGCTTCTTCCATTGTTGAGATATCAAATATTGAAATTTATTCATCTTATTTGGAAAAAAATTACATTGTACAATCATTTGTGATGTGATGTCATTATTGCAGATCGCTCACAGACCGTTGCAATGAGGCACCCTCTCCAACTGAGCCCACTGTTTAATTATGACAAAATCAAACTGATTTTTACCTTACGGATAATACCTATAGGACCAACATATTAAACATCCCCTAACGAAGTCGAATTATTCTGCGAGGAAAAAATATTTAATTATTTCAATTTAGAAGAAAATTTATTGTAAAATTGCTATATTTTATGAGGTTCTCAAGTTT
>KN888965.1:8803-19129 GCA_000934455.1 Apostichopus parvimensis | reverse complement strand
GTCAGATCTTGCAACAAGTTGCCAGGTATGCCTTAATAATTCACAACAACTTTTCGTTCGAGTATTACTGCCTCTATCACAAGATTATTTCTACTCTGTATTCGAAACTTATAAGGGAGCACAAAAAACAACAACTAATTGTTATGAACTCATAACTACCACATTCCTGGTGAAGCTATGCGAACAATGAAATCTAGCTAAATGATCACTTTTTCAATGTTTACCGCAATTTTAAATTCCATAATTTCATTACGTGGTACTTTCTTTCATAAATCGAACTGCAACTGGAGCGCACAATTGTTATTAGCTTATATCAGGACTTTACACAATGTAAACAAACACGAGTAGCAGACGACGACAAGATTCGTTGCTCATGAGAAACACAACTCTCCTTGCCGTTTTTGCGCGTAAAAAAAAGCGCGTTACATGATAGGATTAACCGCCGTATACGCAATCTGTAAGACTCTGGCAGTAGATGTTCGACTAGCAGCCAGGGTCCATGCAGATCAAACCTTTTATGAGACGGACACGGTAAATATAAACATCATTATCATCCAATTCAAAGCAATAATTCTCAACTTTACACAACAGAAAACCAGAGCATTATCCCTGGAAGATTGACTTGATAAGGTAACCGAAACATTGAGATCAACGAAACGGTGAATTGAGAAAACGCCATGAGAAAGCAGATAAGCAAGAGCTTACTTAAAGATCTGCTTTATTGGCTCCAATTATAGCACGCTATAGCTAGGAAAGTTTTGTGATTACGTATTCGACCTGCCACGGTCGTAAATCGACCTCTGGGCTCTACAATTAGCCTGCATAGTTTCTTAACACAATTAGGCTCTTTGTGTAAACACTGTGTGGAAATATGTTCATGACTACAGTGTAGTTAATCATATTAGCTGCAACTAGGACTTTCCCAGGGAAAGATGTAGGGAGCGATCACGACTTGGTCATCATGAACTTCAAGGTCAAACTGAAGATAATCACCAAACCAAAATACAGCAGACTGAAGTTCAACTTGGACAAACTGAAGGACCCATCCATCTCTGAGACCTTCAAAATAACTATTGGCGGTAAATTTGCACCACTGCTGACACTTGATGATAATGCTGAAGCACTGACCACCTGAGGTCCAATGAGGTGTTGACAGAAACAGCAGGCGACATTCTTGGCAAACACCGCCGGAAAACTCAACCTTGGGTCACTGATGAGATCCTGGAGATGTGTGACACAAGGAGGGCCCTCAAAAATGGGAAAACTACCAGAGCCGGAGCAGACGCTTACAGGCATATCAACAAGAAGATCAGGAAAGACATGAACAAGGCTAAAGAAGGATGGATCGAGAACCAATGTTCAGAGGTTGAAAAGAGCCTGAGCAACAACAACACTAGGCGATCTTACCAACTTGTGAAGGATCTCACAAAACAAAAACAGCCAAGAGGCAACACTGTACAAGACAAGGAAGGAAATTGCCTCATGGAAGAAAAAGAAATCCTAAACAGATGGACTGAATACTGTTCAGAACTATACAACCGCGAGCTTCATGGAGATGAAGATGTACTAATAACATAGGAATCTTCGAACGATGACGACTACCCAATTCTGCGTGGAGAAGTTGAAACTGCCATCATACGATCACTGAAAGATGGGAAGGCTGCAGGCGTAGACAACATCCCCGCTGAGTTGATAAAGCATGCAGGAGACACAGTAACTGATGTCCTTACTCGTATCTGCAATAAGATCTGGCAGACAGGAGATTGGCCTACACTGTGGACCCAGTCACTTATTGTCACTTATTATCACTCTCCCCAAGAAGGGAAACTTACAACAATGCCAGAACTACAGAACCATCAGCCTCATATGCCATGCTAGCAAAGTGATGCTAAAAGTCCTATTACATAGGCTGAAACCCCAAGCTGAAGAAATCATCGCCGAAGAGCAAGCTGGTTTCCGTAGTCGAAGGAGCACCACAGAGCAGATTTTCAACCTACGAGTCCTGTGTGAAAAATATAGCCAGCATCAACAAGACATCTATCATGTCTTTATCGACTTCAAAAAAGCATTTGACAGGGTATGGCATGAGTCGTTATGGGCCACAATGAAGAAATACAATATGGGCCAGAAGCTGATCCAAAATATCAAGCAGCTATACACCAAAGCCAGCAGTGCAGTACTTGTACAAGGCGTAGTTGGAGACTGGTTCCATACATCGGTCGGAGTCCGCCAGGGCTGCCTACTGTCACCCACACTATTCAACATCTTCTTAAAACGTATCATGAGAGATGCCCTTGAAAATCATAATGGCACAGTCAGTATTGGAGGAAGAAACATCACAAATCTCCGGTTTGCCGACGACATTTGCGGGCTTGCTGGTAACGAGGACGAACTTGCCAACCTTGTGAGCTGCCTGGATGACACATCAAGAAAGTATGGCATGGAGATCAGTGCCGGGAAGACCAAGCTGATGACAAACAGCACAACTCCATTCACAAGGAATATCGTGGCCAGTGGACAACAACTGGAGACAGTAAATCAGTTCAAGTATCTTGGAGCCATCATCAGTGAGGAGGGCTTAAAGGCAGAGGTCATGGCAAGAGCTGCACAGACAGCCGCAGCATTGGCAAAGCTCAAACCAATCTGGACCGACAGGAACATCTCCCTCAGGTCCAAGTTGAAGCTCTTGCATGCACTTGTACTGTCGATCTTCCTGTATGCATGTGAGTCATGGACCCTTACTGCCGAGCTGCAAAAGAAGATCTAAACAGTGGAAATGAGATGCACCAGAAGAGTCCTTGGCATCTCATACACCGACCACATCACAAATGAGGAAGTACGCAGAACCGTCAAGCAACACATCGCCAACTACGAAGACCTACTGACCACAGTCAAGAAAAGAAAACTGAGATGGTGTGGGCATGTGACAAGAACTGACGGGCTGTCGAAGACCATCCTCCAAGGCACGGTACAGGGGAAGAGAAGACGGGGCAGACAGAGGAAGAGATGGGCCGACAACATCAAGGAGTGGACTGGCATGAACTTTGCTACAACCCAGGCTCTTGCCCACGACCGACAGGAATGGAAGCGGCTGATGAGTTCTCCATTGCAGCGCCCCTACGACCCTGGCGGGTTACGGGACCAGTAAGCAGTAAGCAGTTCACACAAAGACCCTCATACAAGAAAAATATGTGGCAGGCGTTGCAGACTAATTGGTAAGCAGAGGTCATTTTACAACCATGGCAGGCCGATTCCATAATCTCAAGGAAACTTTTTCCATAATAGCGTGCTGTTGTTGGGATCTATACAGCAGACCTTTAACTTAAATTGGACATTATAAAATAACAACACAATTCCCCTTAGTCATGAAGTACTCCCGTCAACATATACTGTTAGTAACAATTCATGATAATATGCTTGATGGATTTCCTCTACAACAGCCTATTTGACGATGACTTTTTTTTCCCTCTTGAAATAATATCTTGATATTGACAAAAGTTCAGGCAATTTATATGAGAAAACTTGAGACATTTAAATATACAAATCACTTTGCTATTGATTTTCAGCAGATCAATAAAGTGATCCGGACAAAACTTTCTTCAAAAAAGTGAATGTAAATTGCAGATATATGTTACACAAATACGCATTTAGACAGGAAAAAAACAACCAAAAACATCATGTTCAAAAGGGGTTTTCCCATATTCACTTCAATTGTAGACGTCTTGGTGCAAAATTCTTCCCATTTAAAAAACTACTTTAAAGGAGTTAGACTATAATTTTGAGTTAATAGTAATGCGGGAGACATGGCAATAGATTTCCATTAAGTCCTGCAATTTACAATATATCTGGATATGACGTGTGTCATATAGATCGTATTAATAGGCGGGGTGGTGATGGTGGTGGAGTACCTATTTACGTCGATAACCGAATAAAGTATAAAGTTATAGAAGGCAAACATATGTGCGTCACAATTAATGATGTGTTGCAATGTGTCACATGTGAGATATGTGTGTAAATGATAAGAATGTTATTGTCAGTTGTCTAGAGAGGTATGGAACGCAAAAAGGGCAAAATCAAACAACAAACAACGTTTATTACATTGATGACTATATATAAATTCAAATGACGACGACGTGATTTGATGTAATGATGTTATACTTATGTGCAATAACAACATAAATGTATACAGCAGATACGTAAAATAGTATAACAACGACGCAAAATATACGTTAACATCATATTTCAGTATGACAACGTCATTTTTTTCAATAATTTCATCGGGAGGGGGGCACATTTCCGACCGAGCCACTCTGGTTGCGACACTGGTCTACTTCTTAAATCATACAGTTTTTTTCAAGGATGATTGGCTGATGTTAAAGCAAAATATTTAATAACATTTTATAGCGTTTTGTGTTGGATTTTCAGATGAAAATTCGCAGATTTACCTCTCTTAACACAATCATTTAGTTATAGTACGCCCAGTTTTCTTCTTAAAACTGGTGCTGTTATAAATATTGATACTGATCAATCATTGCATTTGTGTCATTGAAAAATATATATTCCCGCAACCCCAGTGCATGATCCTTCTTGCAGTGATCATCCTTACATGCATGTGCGGATCTCAGTTTTGATGAGGTCTTGGTTTTGCAGTTGGTGAAGGGGGGGGGGGGTCTAAGTTTTGCGGTTGAGGCTTAGTTTTGTAGTTCGTTGGCTCTTAATGTGCAGCGGGTCTTAAAGGTCTTAATGATCTTAAGTTTGTAGACACCTATTTTGATTGCATCTGTTTACTACTTCTTTTGTAAATAAAATAAAACTGTTAGCAAACTGCTTATCCACTAGAGAGCCTGTGAAATGAATAGAATGTGTAAAAGTAAGTTGGCCTGACGTTTCGATCCTAGCACTGGCAGGATCTTCTTCAGAGGCTAAATGACAAGTAACAGTAACAGAAGGGACAAAAACATGCACAGAATACAGACAGGTTAATGAGCATGGTGAACACAATGAGATAGATGTAAGGGGATTAGTAGACAAGGGATGGAGAGAAGAAAGCAACAGGGGAAGAGGAGAGGTAGGAGATAAACAGTGGAGGGGCAAACTGAGAGGATTAAAGGAACGGGGTAGGGAATAAACTGGAGAAGGACAAAGACAGAAAGGTGTGGAGAAAAAAAGGGGTGGAAGGGAGCTGTGAGAGAAGGGGGGGGGGGGGGGGGGGGGTAGAGGGAAGAAGCGGAGAAGGAGGGGGACAATTGAAAAGTTAGTCATGTCTTTCCTGAATGTTGAGCCCATGAGGTTGAATGGTGCGAAGGCGTTGCATCCACAGCCTCTCTCTGCTGATTCGTACTAGGTCAGGACGGCTACCTAAGGATTCAATCCCCTGTAGGGATGAATTATCCACTTTACTTCTTTCTAATATATATGTGTATATTCAACAACCAGTTTGGTAAGTTGCAAACATCAAACAACACAGTATAATACTGTGAACATATAGGCACTTTGTTTGACGGAATAAACTACCAGAATGATAGTAGAATACCATGGGGCAGTGGCGGAGCTATGGGTATTGGTCAGGGGGGGGGGCGAGAATGGTCTGTAGGGGCGCTTTCGACACTATCTAACCGGAGCGCCACCATTGGTTGGCGCGGAGCGTACAGAAATTATTTGAGTAAAGATACATTCTAGATCGCCGGAAATGACCCTTTCCGGGCCTTGCTAATTTGCAGATAAACGAAGAATAAATAGGTGTCATCGCCATTTTGTTAGAAAATTACACCAACAAAATGTGACAAATGTCAATAGGTAGATGAGAGCGCAATAAAAAAGTCAATAATCGCGAATAAGTAAAAAGTGGTAAAAAGCTGAAAAGGGCGCCAGCAGTCCATTTGAGTCCGTCAGGGGGGGAGGGGGGGCATCCGCCCCCTGACTGTATGGACGCTCCGCCACTGACCATGGGTATGACTCACTGCTTATATCATTCAATAGATCACTTTTCACTTTCCTTTCCGACACTTCCAAATAATCTGCAATTTCTGCGTTTTTCAATCCTCTCTCAATTAAACCCCTCAACTTATTTCTTATTTCGACGGATTTTCTCGAATATAATACCTTTGCCGTAAGAAATCTTCTTGTGAATTTATCCGCAATTCGTGCTCGGAAACAACGGTGACGACCACATTTAGTTCGAAACGTATACGGAAAGGGCTCTGGCTCAAATCAGACCCGCTTATTCTGATCTGGTTCAAATGATAGAATCCAGTTCAAAAAGTAGAAGCGCGCCATCACTTTCGTTGCATGATATCACGTTGTCACATGAAATCAGGCCGTTGGATTAAAAGTTGTTGTTTGAAAAGCTGTTATCGTAGCGATCTACTACGTCGATGTATATCTTAATTACGTTAAGTGAAATAGCGCCGTCATCATATGTTCTCAGTTTGTTATCAGTGCAGTTTACGTAGACTTCACGTGTGTTTATGTTGTTATCATATGCGGTTTACCCGTCAATCAAATAATTAACCAGTGGCGTAGGAAGGTACTTTTGAGTGGGGGGCTGAAGACTGATGGCCGGCCTGGGGGAGGGTTTTAAGGGGAGGGTGTTTCCCCTCCCCTTTGTTTTTTTTATGCATTTCCAGGTGGCCTCAGATCAGTGGCGTCGTGCCCATTGGGGCCCGGGGGGGGCACGGGCCCCCCCAAATTTTGTCAAAGGTGTCAAAAAATTTTGTCATAATTTAAAAAAAAAGTGTTTTCGAACAGTGTCAGCAACTGAATTTCTTGTAGGGCCTACGAGAAATGGGGCTTCTGTTGACTGCTTGGTCAACGGTTGTAAATTGTTGGTATTCAGTCAATCGAAACAGTTAAATAATTACTGGTTGATAACTAATGAACCAAATGTGCCATCAACGCTGCCATCGTTGAACAATATTATATATACGTAGTCCCAGAGTAAGTGCAACCCGTTACCTTTGCCAAAGTCAGTCAATTTTCCATGAAAAAATGGCAAATTTTTTAATTGTTTTCTAAGCCTGTAACAAAGTTCGGAAAGTTAAGATAAATGTAGTGAACAGAGATTATGGGACTCCATGTGAACTTCTTCTTAAGTAATGCAATCAGTTCGCTAAAAGGTCCACCAGGATAAATTTTCCTCATGATCTGATAGGTAGTTTTGAAAAAAATGAATAATAATAATCATTTCAAATACAGTCACAATTAACCTGGAAAATAATCACTTCGTTATCGCACGTTTTACCTTAGGTTTCGCTACTTTCGCTTTTTCTGCCCATGTTTTCAAACGGCATAGCTTTTTCTTTACCCAGTCACCACGTCTCACGGGCATGGGCGGCGATCATAGATCAGCCAACACAAAAATGTTTCGATTTCTTAAATTTTGGGCGCTTCTGGGAGACAAGGAATTGGTAAACTGAGGAATAAATGGCGATCACTTCCTTCGAGAATATTTCCCAAAATAAAAAATTGCCTGAAAATTTTGATCAATTTAAGGGGTGTTGCTTACTGCCATAAAGCACCGGAAGTGCCGTTTCCTGCAATCTGAGGGGTCTGCCAGACGAAAAATTTTCTTGTACGCTGCGCGCCAACTCGTGGTGGCGCTCCGCTTAGATAGTCATCACCTGCTCACGGGCCCCCCCCCCAAAATTTATTTTCGCACGACGCCCCTGCCTCAGATGCAATTTGGTGCAATATAGCACACTTCAACACCCACTCCATTTTGTAAATAATTTTGCATTTTCACCTGGCCTTAGATGCAATTTGGTGCTCCAAATGAGATTTTTTTCTCATTTGGAAATGAAAAAGGGGTTTTCTGACTTGCGGAGCGAGGGGAGGGGGGGGGGGGCGGAATAACACTTCCGCCCCACCATATTTTTCACTGGGGTTCCTACGCCCTTGTAATTAACGATGACATTACAGAAGAAAATGACGTTTTCATTTTGAAATATGATGTTAATGTATATTTTTGCGTCGTTGTTATACTATTTTACGTACTGAGCTGCTGTATACATTCATGTTGTTATTGCACATAAGTATAACATCATTACATCAAATCACGTCGTCGTCATTTGAATTTATATACGGTAGTCATCAATGATAATAAACGTTGTTGATGTTTGATTAATGTCCCTTTATGCGTTCCATAGAGAGTAGGCGACCTAGTTCTGTAATCGATAAATTAACATGTGGTACTATTGAAGAGATGTGCAGACACAAAGAAGTCTGATTTGATTTGTCCGATGTTTACTTATTTGATGACTTTAAATGGTGTGAAGACTCGCGCAAAAAGAAACGTCTAATGCCAGTAATCTGACCTAGTTTCGAATGAGGTGTAACAGAAATGTTAGACACCACCATCGACCCAGAAAATACACACACACACAGCTTGCTACCATCGGTAATTAGACACTGGTGTACAGTCAGTACATACAGCTGCGGTCAATACCCATAGCACAGTGTACAAACAATACAGCGATGGACATCTCAGGTCCAGCTAGAGATAACAAGGTATCACGTTTCATTATTGTCTGCATTTTGAAGCGACACGAACAAAACGTCACTTGCAAGCAACGGAAAGTTAACTTTTCCAGATGGCCGCACGCGGTTTGGGGCGAGACTTCAATGCCTTTAAGTGACCATCTCCTTGCAGTTTTCAGTGTCATTGATAATAGTATGCCTACACATATATAAGATTGATTGAGTAGGCCTATATTAACCAGGAAAAGAGGTGGTGCATCTATACGACATTACTCCATCAAAAGTTAAATCAGGAACATGAGATTTAGAGTACACAGCCAATGACTCATAAGTTGGACTCATATATGATAATTTCATCAACATTATACTGTATAATCATGAATGTTGTCTTATGAGGAAAACAATACCCAATTAAACGAAGTAATAGATATAGGCTATGGATTACAACGGGTTTGAAAAATGCATGTCAAAAGAAAGAAAGAAAAAAAGTAAATGAAATTTCATAACGAAAGGACTTTGGAATGTGAACAACGGTATATAAAATCGTATACCGAAAATAAAATTGAACTCTATTTTGAAATTCCGCAAGAAGCATGCAGTAGTATACAAAACTTCTGGAAATTCATAAAAGTAAAACCAGGGAAACATGGAAAGTTCTCAGGCGCGTTGCCAGGAATTTGCCAAGGGAGGGGCGAAACTGTAGGGGGAGGCGGCTGCCCCCTTCGCCCCCCCCCCCCTTGGCTACGCGCCTGAAAGTTCTAAATGGTATCACCAATGAAGGACAAAGGAACAACAGCGATTTTCCTGGTACGTTTATCGATAATGATAGGTAAGTTAAATACAAAAGCATTGTAAGTGGTTTGAATACGTTTTTCACCAAGGATAGTTCCTGATTTAGCTGCAACTATATTCCAGAAGAAACCAGTTCTATTTATGATTGATTATCTGTTGATGAGAATAATACTAGTTCTATGTTTAATATTTCGATACCACTGAAACTGAAGTACAGCTGGGTATTGTTTAAACTTATTAAGCGACAATTATATTGACTGTTATCGATATGAGCATGTACTTAATGAAAATCATCATCTCCGTCCCTTATTATCGAACCTTTCACCTATATTTGTAATAAGTATTCATTTTTACAGTGCAGGGTTTTACATAAAGCGAGCCTGCAGGTTCTATATGGCGATGCATCTTATATTTTAAACTTTGCAAATGAGAGATTAAAAGTAGGCCTAACTAAAGAAGAAGCAAGAAAACCTTTCAAAACAAAGAAACTGATGGACGAAAATGAGTAGCCAACTTTAGAAACGATAACAAATTTTACAAGATGAGATTTCTTTTGGAACTCGATCCTGAGAGTATTTTTATAGCTTTAAGAGAATTATTGATATAATATTTCATAATCATACTTACAATTCGTCCTACTTTCAATCTGCATTAGCCGCATAAGCAAGACATACTGCAGAAATAACAGGTTCCTGAACGTCCGTGTAAACATCATGTTTGTGTTAATATATATAGCAAATAAACAGCGACGCATAAAATTAACCATGCTAGTAGTACAGCAGTAACCGATCCGTTTGAAAGTTGACGCCTTCGAATATGTTACTATATATACCGCGTAGGTTATGAATGGCTTATGGCTATCGATTTACAGATGTTTCCGTGTATGTGGGTGGCGTATATATGTCTTTAAATATATTATTGAATTTAATATCATTTCAAATCTACGAGGTCTGGTTCAACTATACACTTCTAGTACGATTTAAAAAAAAGAAAAGAAGGAAAACATGAACTTGAAGTGATTTCAAGACTGTACTTCTGTGGTAAGTGAATCATCCCTGA
>KN888962.1:62084-74123 GCA_000934455.1 Apostichopus parvimensis | reverse complement strand
ACAGGTTACATGTACCTTGTAATAATACACAACGTTGTATGAGAATGCTGACACTATAATTGACAATGTACAGAAAATTATATTTGACCAAAAATACTTTCCACGAAATTATGACAAATATACTATGTTAATTGACTTAAATGAAAATGCATCAGCAACTTCCATTGTAGGTCTCTAATGGACATCAACAGTTTACATGTTACTTGTAATAGTACACAACGTTGGATGAAAAAGCTGTCACTAGAATGACAATGTACAGAAAATTATATTTTACCCTAAAATTCTTTCCACGAAATGATTACAAATATACAATAATTAATTGACTAAAAATGAAAATGCATCAGCAACTTCCATTTATCTACCGGTTGCATGTACCTTGTAATATTACAAAACATTGTATAAAAAATCTCTCACTGAAAAGACAATGCACAGAAAATGATATATACCCTAAAATACTTCCCACGAAATTATTACAAATATACAATATTAGTTGACTAAAAATAAAAATACATCAGCAACATCCATTGTAGGTCTCTACTGGACATCTAAAGGTAACATGTGCCTTGTAATAGTACACAACGTTGTATGGAAAAGCTGTCACTAAAATGAAAATGTACAGAAAATTATGTTTTACCCTCAATGCTTCCCACGAAACACCAACAAGAACTTAAAAGTTTAAAAAACGTAACATCTCAACTCAAGGTTGACGTTACTTTTATGTTAATTCATGAAATGCACTTTAATTATTCCATTGACTTAAAGCCGCACATTGTATTTAATCTGATTAATTTAATGATGACATAGAATAGTTTGATAAACGAAAAAAAGTCAACTACTCCAAATCACTGATGTCACATTATGTAAAGCTATATTCACACATTTTCTTGCAGTAATTCCATTCAACTAATATCAATGAGAGAATTATTTATTTAAAAAATCTGTTTGTGACAACATCTATGAGATAAACATGTAGAGCGATGTCTGTCATGTTATGGGCTAAAACTGTTTACACTCATACACGTGGCTTTTAGAAGCTGACTCATTTTCACCTTTGGAGATATTTTGTATTGTAGACTGAACTGAGTCAGGATCACGAGGATTCAATTTCAGTTCACTTACTTCCCCTGAAGCCCTTTGAAAGTTAATGTAACAGTTCTGGTGGTCTCTGGGAAAGGAACAGAATTGAAACGTCTTTAATGTCGTAATCGTCGACGGACTTGTGTTCCTCCAGAACAGCTCCTTCATGTAGAAGACACCGATTAGACATTGAAAGCCCACTCTCTTTTTGTAACTGATCCTTCAGTTCACCGATAGTATCGTTTGGCAGAACCTCAACTGTGACTGGCTTATGTCCTTCACCTAGGTTAATTGTGATCTTACAAACTGGTAAGATGTCCACGAAAATAATATCTCCGTTTGTTAAGTTAGACTTTGACAAGGTCTTGCTATGTTCAAGTATCTGACCATTTTTCTTCAACTGTTGTTGTTTTGGTAGAATAAATACCCTTTGATAAATGATCTGTGTTAACATTTCGATTGTATCAGATCCTAGAAGGTTCACTGATTGAACTACGAAGTCACTACTTTTGAACATATTAATACAAACAGTTAGTGATATGCGTATCTGATGGATTATTGAGAGTGTCAATATTTGACCGTCCTCTTGGGCTTGGGAGTATTCAAACAATGTTTTGTTGTCTTCAAGCACTGTGCCATGTAGCGTAAGTTCCTGCTGATTGACGGGGATTGATGTTTGTTGTCTAATCAGCAATTTTAAGGTTTTAATCGTTTCTGACTTGCTTAGAAATACAGAAGTAACATCCCTTGTGGATATTCGAATTTTGACATTCATCTGATTCTCAGGTATCTCAATTGCATAAAGTACAGACTTGTCATCTATGTTGTAATTTGAAAAGGTAGCGGAATCGTCGAGATGTCTGTCATTAAACATCAAAATCTTTCCTTCCAAACAGAACTTTTTCTCCCAGTAAAGATGTTTCTTTAGTTGTTCAATTGTACTAAAGATATCTACAACAACCTTGTGTCGTATCCCATGCATACCAATTACCAGAACTGAAATTTCTTTAGACTTGCGTAAATATAGATCTAGGATGCATTTATCATCATGGACATGTGATGATACGAGCTCTTCTGCATCCATCAATTCAGTGCCCCGTCCGTATATCCGTTGTTGGTCAGGATGCACATCTCCTTCCATTGCATAGACCTTCTCTTTCAACTTTCTTAAGTTTTCAACGTTGATTAGTGGAAATGTAAAAATTTTATTTTTAATGCCAAAATTTACTTGAACGATGTAGCCATCGTTTCTATTGGAGCTGTTGTACCGAGCCTCATTAAGGGCTTGGCTCGTACCCACCTTCGCACATTCATAAAGAGCCCATTTGGTGCCACGACTTACTTTTGTTCCTTCGAATGGACCTAAAGTGACGGCATCGGTAACATTGGTGTTTAAGTTAGTTGTATCCGCTAGCCCAAGAATAGTATTTGCCTGAATGTTGTAGGAATATAGTGATTTATCGTTTTCAAGCTCGGTACCGGAAAGACTGAGACAATACTGCTGGGATAGTAGTTTCCGTTTTAAGATTTGCACAGTGTCACGACTTCGACAATGTACAGTTAGAGCATCTCTGCCTGGGTGAGCTACAATCACTGGAATTGTCCCTTGATGGTAAAGATAGAGAGTTGATCCGCCTTGAATCTGGTAGTCAGAGAATGTATTCCCATCTTCTAATTGTTTGTTATTGAATGTCAAATATTGATAGTTAGGTTGAACACCAAGTATGTCCTGAACTTTTCTCTTGAATGTTCCGACTGTATCTTGTGGTGCATATCGAAGTTTGATTGATCCACCAGATTCAGGTTTTACGTATATATGACTGACGTCACATGAACATGGCACCAACAGAAGAGTTGCTTGATCTTCTATTGCATAATACAGAAGGGCTCTTCATCACACAGTGTCTTGCCTGCAAATGTAAGCTGACTAAAACCTTGGGAAATACCGACTTGGTCTTGAATTTTAGATTTTACTATGCTAATGGTTTCGTGAGGACCAACTCTTAGTTTTACTGTCCTACTCGACATCATTTGTACGAATATGCACATACGATTTTCATGTAATTGCAACTCCTCATCATCACGTAGTCGTAAGACAAGATGCAGAGTGCTCTCGTTCTGTACATTATAGTCAGAAAGTGTTCTTTCATCTTCTAACTGATTACCTGCAAAAATAATCCTCTGTTGATCAGGAGGAATTCCTTCCTTGTCTTGAATTTGAGATTTTACGTTATCGATGGTATCTGACGGTACAACTTGCAGAGTTATTGTTTTACCAGTAAGTGTTTTCATAAATATTTGCATACCTGTTCTAATCCTTAACACCAAATAAACCGTGCTCTTCTTACAAATATTGTACTCAGAAAGTGTTCCTCCATCTGCTAACTGTTTGCCTGCAAAAATAATTGTCTGCTGATCAGGAGGAATTCCTTCCTTGTCTTGAATTTTAGATTTTACCTCTTCAATTTGATCCGACAAATCAACTTCCAGAGTTATTTTTTTACCAAAAACTGTTTGCACAAAAATTTCCATAGGCGGTAACACCAAATAAAGAGCTTTCCCTTTACAAACATTGTAATAAGAAAGTGTTCTGCCATCTTCTAACTGTTTACATTCAAATGTAAGCTTCTGTTGAAGAGTAGGTATGCCTTCCTTGTCGTGAATATAGGATTTCACATTTTCAATAGTATCTGAAGGCTCAACTTTGAGCATTATTGCTCTATTAGTCGATGTTCTCACATAAATTTCCATGTTACAACATCGTAAACGAAGATGCATAGTGCTCTGTTTTATACCATTGTAATACGAAAGTGTTCTTTCATCATGTAGCTGCTCACCTGCAAAGTCAATCCACTGTTCATCAATGGGAATTCCCTCTTCATCTTGAATTCTAGATTTCACACTTCTAATAGTATCTGACGGTTCAACATCAAGAGTAATTATTGCGCCTGAACTTTTCCTCACAATGAGCCGCAAACTATAAGCAGTAATGACAGATTTGTTGAATATGTTGTAGTCTGTTAAAGTTTTATAATTCTCTAGTTGGCTGTTCTGATAGAAAAGGCACAGACTAGCAGAAGTTCCCAAAATACCTTGAAGTTTTAATATGAGCATCTCTATGGTATCGTTTGGTTGAATATTAAGAACAACTATCTTATCTATCAATGTATTGACAAAAACATGCACACCATCCGTCTTCGCTAGTACACACTGTAAGTTGCTATCATTTGTGATATTGTATTCCGAAAGTAGTTTGTCTTCTTGTAGGCATTCATCATTGAACAGAAGACTCTGCTCCCTACTAGGAATGTCTGCATTTTCTTGGATTGTGTCTTTCAAGTCCTGCACTGTGTCACAAATGTTCATCACAAGAGTGACAATCTTATCAATCAAACAGTTCCTGTAAATGGTAACGGTAAGTCTTAGTCCAAATTGAAGGTTTACGAGACTGACTTTACTCTGGTTCTCAATATTGTAGTCAGAGAGAGTGAGTTCATCCTGTAACTGTTTTCCGTCAAATATTAGGAGCTGTTTCCCTTCGGGTATGTTTGTAAAATCTTCAATCCTCGATTTTACCTCCTTGATGGTGTTATCATTTTTAACTGCAATTGTACTTGTACTTCCAGAAGCATTTCTTATCTCAATCTTCATGATATCATGTAAGCTTAAATAAATACATTTGATGTTTCCTTTCCCAATATTGTAATGAGAAAGAGGTTTAGAATCTTCTAACTGTTTGCCTTCAACGTTAAGTTGCTGGTGGCCGTAAGGAATGCCTTCCTTATCTTGGATTTTGAACTTCACATCGCTTACTTTATCTTCTGGTTCTGCCCCAATTAGTAATTGCTTACTAGTATCAACAAATACACGGATCCGTATACTTTCTAGCAGGATTGGTTGGAGCTGTAAGATGGATTCGTCCTGGATGTTATAATCTTTTAGTGACTTCTCTTTTTCCAACTCCCTATCAAAAAACATTAAGCAATGTTGATCTCTACTCAGTGATTCTTGACATTCAATCATGGATACAATATTTCCAATGGAATCGGTTGAATAAACTCCTAGGGACAGTTTATCACCATACAAGTTTATGTAAAAGATCAAGATCTGTGTAACTGACAGTAGCTGCACAGATGAATTGTCTTTGATCTCATAATTAGCAAGGGTATAATTGTATCGTAATAGCATCCCACAATAGATGAGGCGCTGAATGTTAGAAGGAATGTGTGTTACAACTTCAAGTTGATGTTTTAACTGATCAATAGTATCAGTGAGCTGTACATGGAGTTGAAAATTCTGATCTGCTGTCTGGATGCAAAGTGAGATGGTACGATCTTTAGGAAACTCTACCCCTCTGGATTCAGGTGTATTTATCGCCATCATACTCAGTCTTGCAGCTGCGTCATCAACAGTTGGCGAGTGTTTGTCCCAGGAGAAATGCAGCCTAGGGCTGGTCTCTTGTAGATGAGGGTCCTGATTAAACTCATAATGCTGTTTGGAAACCGGTGTAGTACACCCGACTGGATCATCGACATATTTGACACTGCAAACATCTTTACTCGATTGGTATTTGTCATAGGAAAGATTCTGATTAGGCGTTTTCTCCTGCAGGTTGTCAGCTGTGCATTCCTGCTGTTCCTCTGTTTGCTTTTGAAAAACCTGTGTTGTGGATTCACTGTTGCTGTGTGCACTTTTTTTCTGATCCATGTCTGATAGATAGAAAAAGGGAACAATCTATGCCATTTGTCTTTATGTTGATAACTTTAAGAAGTAATGTTTAAGTAATAGATTAAAGTTGCAGTTTTTTCATTATAGTCAGTTGTTCCAAACCTAGGTCGTATAATGTATCATAACATTGCAACGGACACATGTATACTACATATCATACAGGATATCACCATCAGATAAAGGTTAATGCATAATTGGTACCATCTGCGTGCGATTTTCATATTTCACAGTAATTGTCAGTCCTCACAAGAAATTGTCGCCCCGATATAAAATAAACCAAGACGGTCACAGGATTTAGTGATTTTTTGATTCATTTTATATTGGGTACACATAATATAAACTGTAAACACAATATTCTTGAACTTAGTAAGGTGTTGCCACACATTATGTATAGAGTATAGAGTTTACACAAGCTGGGAGTTTTGCACTCTGTTGGACTACGAAAAAATATTTCTTATCGTTATGAATGTATAATCAGATAATAGGTAAATTATTATTTTGTCAATATCAAATAGCAGTAAAAACTTCAGATGAAAAATAAGACTTTTCACAAGGACAAAAAAAGATAATGACAAATTGGAAAGTTAAAAACGTTACAGTTTTGTTTAAAATTACTCGCAAGTAATCATTGAGGTCCTTGCATTACTATAGACCTAATGTAAATGCCAACTTTTAACTGTACATTTATCTTGCAAACGTTTTCAACTCGAAGTTTTGTTGACCTCAAACGTCCTTTGACCTTCACAGAAATTTGTAGAATCTTGTACTGACTATGTGTCAGAATCATTCAAAGAGGGAGTGGGAGGCCTTTGCCCCTAGTTTCTATCGTTAGTCAAGGTAAATGGTTCAGTACTGGGATATTTTGCATGTAGCAGGGTAAGAATTGGAACACTACTACATTGTACACCCGCTTATAATTCTTACTAAAAGTATTTATTAGCAAAATCTTGCGTACTATTAGACATCTATTTCATCTATTTCATATTCATCTATTTCATATTCCAAATATGCCCCCACAATGCATCATTTTACATCTATTTTTTTATTTTTTTATTTTTTATATTTTTTTAGGATTTATTTTCCCTTTTTTTGAGGTTTTAAAGTCAAACACTGTAACTACATAACTTTCTAGCCAAGTACGGTAGTTTACGATCGTTTAGCGTTTCGACCCTTTACAGTACAGAAACAAAATATGAATGTTTGATAGAGTCCGACGAAACAAATAAGTTAGTCAGATTACGTGAAAACAAAATGTTGATATTAATATTTAAAGTACTTGCCTGTCTGCAAACTACACAAAATCAACATCCTGTTTTTGTATCGAAAGAAAATCGTTTGTGACAGGCAGAGATGCTCAATCACAATTGCTTTCCCAAGTTTAATACAGAAATGGCCTCAATGAAACACTGCATACATACAGTATGCATACACCAGCAAAACCCAATCTACTTTACATACAATAGGACAGAATACAATCACAGGATTTTGGCTAAATTCAGTATGTTGTGGCCACCCCTACCCCTCCACTGATATTATGAAACACTTGTACACATACGTGTTTATGCAGACTACATTGTTCACTGACTGACCACACCAAAATAATTGCCATTTTCTCCATTTGGGTAAATGATTGTATGGGTTACAGTGGTAACTTTCTTTAAAACCCTTACTGTGATTTCAAATGCTTATTTGTCGCCCCCCTCACCCCCATCAACCCTAGCCTACATTCTACCAGTATTCCACCTCACACCCTCCGTCCATTTCTCCACCACGTTACAATTTAAAGCACTACAATTTCAGTAACACGATTTACCGATTTGTTTCGGTTACAACTTCGGTTTTGTCAAGATCCCGGTTGACAATAATTGTACGGTATCAGACTGGAACACAGCCAGTCGTCTCTAAACATGTGTCGTCATCAAATACAAGTGTCCTACCCAATATGGGATTAACCAAAGCCACTCCCACTCCCAAACCCACTCCGAATTGTTACATCTTCATCCTCCATTCTTCCAATATGGAACCAAGGCCGTGGCTGTTTCTCCACCATATTTACAGTAAGAACCATAACTGTTTCTTACGTACTTTAACACGTTTAATTTTTTATTCGGTTACAAACCTTTTTCATTATCTTTCTTAGCAACATCTGCATCGAGCCGGGACATATCCCGTCTACTCTGAAAGGACGACGGCATCGTCGGTACGTTCTCGTGATCAACGTCAACGTTTCCCAGATCTTCATCTTCGTGATCTAATGACCGTGAAATGAATGTTTCTTAGTAACAAGGATCATCAAACACAACGAAAGAAAGCGTTGACAAAAAAATAATATAAGGAAACGAAATACAATGTTCATGTTTATCATTTGACTCTTCGAACAGATCATTCCAAAAAAATTAATACGTATTCTCATTAATTGATATGAATAAAGCTATTCATTATTTCAATTCAAATTAAAAGCACAAACCATTTTGACCAAAGTCAATTTCATTAACACGATTTACCGATTTTTTTCGGTTACAAATTTCCGTTTTGTCAAGATCCAGGTTGACAATAATTGTACGGTATTAGACCAGAACACAGTCAGTCTTCTCCAAACATGTGTCATCATAAAATACAAGTATCCTACCCAGAATTGGATTCACCAAACTTATTCGGACCTCCCTCCCATTCCCACATCCTCAGCCTCCCTCCTTCCAATACCCAGACAAAGCACTGGGTGTTTTTCACCATATTTACATTTAAAAAATAAATGTTTATTACATACTGTAACAAGATTAATTGTTTGGTCGGTTACAAACCTTTTTCATTATCTTTCTCGGCAACATGTTTACCGGACTGCAACATATCCAGTCTTCTCTGAAAGGACATCGGTATCGTCGAGACGTTCACGGGATCAACGTTTCCGAGATCTTCATCTCCGTTATCTAATGAACGAAAAATGAACGTTTCTTAGTAACAAGGATCATTAAACACAACGAAAGAAAAGCTTTGTTAAAAACTTATATCAGGAAACCAATACAATGTTCATGTATATCATTTGACTCTTCAAACAGATCAGTCAAGAAGAATTAGTACTTTTTTCATTGATTGATATGAATAAAGCTTATCATCATTTCAGTTTAATTTAAAAGCACCATAATTTTGACCACTGCCACTTTCATTAACACGATTTACCGATTTGTTTTGGTTACAAATTTCCGTTTGTTCAAGATCCCGGTTGACAATAAATGTACGGAATCAGACCGAGAAACAGCCAGTCTTCTATAAACATGTGTCATCATCAAATAAAGTATCCTACCCGAAATTGGATTTACCAAACCCACTTGCATCTACTCCATTCCCACATCCTCAGCCTCCCGAAGGAGGCCTCCTTTCAATACCCAGCCGAAGCATTGGCTGTTGCTCCACTATATTTATAGTATGAATCATAAATGTTTATTACATACTGCAACAAGATTAATTTTAGGCTCGGTTACAAACCTTTTGCATTATCTTCCTTGGCAACATGTTTATCGGGCTGGGACATATCACGTCTACTCTGAAAGGACAACGGCATCGTCGGTACGTTCTCGTGATCAACGTAAGCGTTTCCGAGATCTTCATCTCTGTGATCTAATGAACGAAAAATGAATGCTTCTTAGTAACAAGGATCATTAAACACAACGAAGAGAAGCGTTGATAACAAATAATATAAGTAAACGAAATGCAATGTTCATGTTTATCGTTTGACTCTTGAAACATAGTAATCAGTTTAGAAGAAGTAATTCATATTCTTATTAATTGATATGAATGAAGTTAATCATCATTTCATTTCAGTTCAATTTAAATGCATCACAATTTAGACCACTGTCATTTCAATAACACGATTTACCGCTTTGTTTCGGTTACAAATTTTTGTTTGGTCAAGATACCGGTTGACAATAATTGTACGGTATAAGACCGGAACATAGCCAGTCTTCTCTAAACATGTGTCGAAATTAAATACGGGTATCCTACCTAAATTTGGATTCACCAAACCTACACCCAACCACCCCCCCCACATTCTCAGCCTTTCTCCTTCCAATACCCAGCCAAAGCACTGGGTGTTTCTTTACCATAATTATAGTATGAATCATAACTGATTATAACGTACTGTAACAACATTATTTTTTTGGTCGGTTACAAACCTTTTGCATTATCTTCCTTGGCAACATGTTCATCGGACTGGGACATATCCTGTCTACTCTGAAAGGACGACGGCATCGTCAAGACGTTCTCGTGAAGGACGTCAACGTTTCCGAGATCTTCATCTCCGTGATCTAATTAACGAAAAATGAATGTTTCTTAGTAACAAGGATCATTAAACACAACGAAAGAAAGCGTTGACAAAAACATAATATAAGGAAACAAAATACAATGTTCATGTGTTTCCTTTGACTCTTCAAACATAGTAATCATTCTTGAAGAAGTAAAACATATTCTCATAATTGATATGAATAAAGTTAATCACCCTTTCATTTCAGTTCAATTTAGAAGCATCACAATTTTGAATACTGTCAATTTCATTAACACAATTTACCGATTTGTTTCGGTTACAAATTTCCGTTGTGTAAAGACCCCGGTTGACAATAACAGTACAGAATCAGACCGGAATACAGCCAGTTTACATGTGTCATCATCAAAAAAAAAGTATCGTACCTAAATTGAATTCACCAAACTCACTCGAAACCCCCTCCCTCCCCTAACTCCATTCCCACATCCTCAGCCTTCCTCCTTCCAATATCCAACCAAACCCGTGGCAGTTTCTCCACTACATTTAGAGTAAGAACCGTAACTGTTTATTACATACTTTATCAAGAATATTTTTTGCTCGGTTACAAACCTTTGTCATTCTCTTCCTTTGCAACATGTTTATTGGGCTGGAACATATCCTGTCTACTCTGAAAGGACAACGACATCGTCGAGACGTTCCCGTGATTAACGTCAACGTTTCCGAGATCTTCATTTCCTTGATCTAATGAACGATAATTGTACGGTATCAGATCGGAACACAGCCGGTTTTCTCTAAACATGTGTCGACATCAAATACAAGTGTCCTACCCCAACTTGGATTTAAGAAACCTGCTCGCACCCCCTCAATTCCTACATCCTCAGCCACCCTCCTTCAAATACCCAGCTGAAGCATTGGCTGTTTCTCTACAATATTTATAGTATGAATCATATATGTTTATTAGATAGTGTAACAAGATTAATTTTGAGCTCGGTTACAAACCTTTTGCATTATCTTCCTTGGCAACATGTTTTTCGGGCTGGAACATATCCCTTCTACTCTGAAAGGACAACGGCATCGTCAAGACGTTCTCGTGATCAACGTCAACGATTCCGAGATCTTCATCTCCGTTATCTAATGAACGAAAATGAATGTTTCTTAGGAACTAGGATTATCAAACACAACGAAAGGAAAGAGTTGGTAAAAAAATAATATAAGGAAACGAAATGAATATGTTCATGTATATCCTTTGACTCTTCAACATAGTAATCATTCTAGAAGAAGTAATACATATTCTCATAATTGATATGAAAAAAAGTTAATCATCATTTCAGTACAATTTAAAAGCACCACAATGTCGACCACTGTCAATTTCATTAACACGATTTACCGATTTGTTTCGGTTACAAATTACCGTTTTGTCAAGATAATGGTTGACAATAATTGTACGGTATCAGACCGGAACACAGCCAGTCTTCTCTAAACATGTGTCGGAACTAAATGCAAGTATCTTACCTAAATTGGGATTCACCAAACCCACCCAAAACCCACCCCCACATCCTCAACCTTCCTCCTTTCAATACCCAGCCAAAGCACTGGTGTTTCTTTACCATAATTAGAGTAAGAATCATAAATGTTTATTACATACTGTAACAAGATTAATTTTTGGCTAGGTTACAAACCTTTTGCAATATCTTCCTTGGCAACATGTTTATCAGGTTGTGACATATCTCGTCTACTCTGAAAGGACATCGGCATCGTCGAGACGTTCTTGTGAAGGACGTCAACGTTTCGGAGATCTTCATCTACGTGATCTAATGAAAGAAAAATGAATGTTTCTTAGTAACAAGGATCATTAAACACAACGAAAGAAAGCGTTAATAACAAATAATATAAGGAAACAAAATACAATGTTCATGTGTTTCCTTTGACTCTTCAAACATAGTAATCATTCTTGAAGAAGTAAAACATATTCTCATAAT
>KN888962.1:10848-46571 GCA_000934455.1 Apostichopus parvimensis | reverse complement strand
TTCATTGGTACAATTTTCGGAATTGTTTCGGTTACAAATTTCCGTTTTGTCAAGGTCCCGGTTAACAATAACTGTACGGTATCAGACTGGAAGATCGATTTGTTTCTGTTACAATTTTCCGTTTTTTCAAGGTCCCGAATTTACAATTATTGCACGGTATCAGAACGGAACACAGCCAGTCGTCTCTAAACATGTGTCGACATCAAATACAATTGTCCTACCAAAAATGAGATTCACCAAACCCTCACCCCTACCCCTATTACCAATTCTCAGCCCCTCTCCTTTCAATACCCAGCCAAAGCACTGGTTGTTTCTCTACTATATTTACAGTAAGAAAACACATGTTTATTACATATTGTAAAAAGTTTAATTTTTTGCTCGGTTACAAACCTTTGTCACTATCTTTCTTGGCAACATTTTTACCAGACTGGAACATATCCAGTCGTTTCTGAAAAGACATCTGCATCGTCGAGACGTTCTCGTTACCAACGTCGTGTCCGAGATTTGCATTTCCGTGATCTAATGATAAGCAGAGTAATCATTTAAGTTGTCATACATAATTTTATGAAGTTAATCATCATTTCATTTCAGTTCCATTTAGCAGCATCACAAGTTTGACCACTGTCAAATTCATTGATACGATTTAACGATTGGTTTTGGTTACAATTTTCCGTTTTTTCAAGATCCCGGTTGACAATAATTGTACAGTATTAGACCGAAACACAGCCAGTCTTCTCTAAACATGTGTTGTCATTAAATACAAGTATCGTACCAAATATTGGCTTCACCAAACCTACTCCAATCTCCCATTATCACATTTCCAGGCTCCCTCTTTAAAACTCCCACCCAAAGCACTGGCTGTTTCTAAACTACATTTACAGTAAGAACAATAACTGTTCATTACATACTGTATCAAGATTAATATTTTGCTAGGTTACAAACCTTTTTCATTATCTTTCTTTGCAACATGTTTACCGGACTGGAACATATCCAGTCTTCTTTGAAAAGAAAACGACATCGTCGAGACGTTCTCGTGATCAACGTCGTGTCCGAGGTCTGTATTTACGTGATCTAATGAAAGAAAAAAGAATGTTTTTTAGTAACAACTATCATCAAACACAACGAAAGAAAAAAATAGTTAAAAAATGATATAAAGGTATGAAATGCAATGTTCATGTATATCATTTGAGTAATCATTTTTCAGAGATCACAGAGTAATCATTTTTGAAGAAGTTATACATACTTTCATTAGTTTACATGAATAGAGTCAATCATCATTTCATTTCAGTTCAATTTAAAAGCACCACAACTTTAACCACTATCAATTTCATTAATATGATCTACCGATTTGTTTCGGTTACAAATTTCCGTTTTGTAAAGATCCCGGTTAACAATAATTGTACGGTATCATAACAGAACACAGCCAGTCTTCTCTAAACATGTGTCGTTATCAAATACAAATGTCCTGACTAAAATGAGATTCACTGAACCCACTCCCACTCCCCTCCACGAATTCCCACATCATCCTCCTTCCTTCTTCCAAGTCCAGCCAAAGCCGTAACTGTATATAACATATTGTTACAAGATTAATTTTATTCCTTGGTTACAAACCTGTTTCATTATCTTTCTTGGCAATATTATTACTTGACTGGAACATATCCAGTCTTTTCTGAAAGAACGACGACATCATCGAGACGTTTCCGTGATCATCTCCAAACTTGCTGAGATCTGCATCTTCTTAATCTAATGAACGGAAAGATAATACATATTTTAAATATTTTACATGAATAAAGTTTATCATCATTTCATTTCAATTTAAAAAAAGACAATAACCGCCATTTGAGCAAAATATCATAAATGGACTTGGGTACAGTTACCCTCATATTTTGTTGTCTAACTTAAATTATGTATAGTTGACATTGCTTTAGTGTCTGTTACTTGGCCAGGTTTGTTTTCTAGACGTCGTTCTAGAAATTAGATTTTAAACAATGTTTTTGTTGATGGCATATTGTAGCATTGGAGCGATCCGTCAAATTGAAAGAGTGAACCTGCGCTTAAAATAATGCACTCAAACGAAGTTGCGATAACCTATATTCTTCCAGTGATCCTTAACATCTATTAATAAGCACCGGTTTAAAATGGATGGCATTACATTTTGTTAAAATGTAGATAAATCAAATTAATGGTGATTCATCGTTAATTTCTGTCAAGTGAATTTTCACCTTGTTTCAAGTCAAATATGGTTACACAGTCAGTATTCGTATTCGGGGACCTTAATGATATGTATTACCAAGGGATTCCTTTGGAAAAAGAGACCAACAGATTATTTGGAAAAGATCCATGCATACATTATAGCAAAATCTGATAAGTCTCTGCCCCCTCAACGTGTGTCTCGCCAAACATGTAGGTGTTTTAATATCTCCTACGATTTTGGTGTCCTGTAAATCAGAGAACTTCATTTCCAAAGAGCGATTAGGAATCATTAGAATTGAAGCATATTTCGCCCTTATATTTTTATTCTTATAGTTCTAAGTTACACAAGCAAACCTTGTTAAAATGATCCAGACTTACGTTAACGAAGTAGGAAAGCAGCTACTTGTGTAGGTCATTAGGAACAAGTGGTATTTACACAAGTATAAGGCAAACGAGAATATAGCAACGAAATATAAAACATAAACGTACTTTGGAATCGAAAGTGATGATCGTAGACGTCTTTAAAACCATGCCCAAAGGATCTACTACAGAATACACTAATCATGTTAGGTTTTAATTCACATATAGTGCTCTGCATATTCTAAGATACATTTTACCAACAATTTCTCAGTTTGCATATTTTGTATGAAGTACTGCTTGTAAGTTTGAAATCACTGATGCTTCGTTGATATTCTGACAGTTTAATTAATTAATCCATAACATGTTTATACATTCTGTAACACAAAATATATTCATCATGAGGCTCGTATGAAGCTCTACTACCACCAGCACACAAAACTGTGTTCTTTCTCTGTCACTCAATATAGTCAATCGGGACAGGCTCGATATCGTTCACTGTCGTTGCACATATTTAGTACGAAGGTTTGACCACATATTCTCTTGTGTTTTTATATGCTATTTACAATGTTGTATGGTTCGGGATGTGTTATTTTAAGCGTAAACAGCAGTTTAAGGCGGACTCATTTAGTCCGCTTTGCGTTGTTAGGACTTCTCCGACGCAGCAATATTTTCAGTTTAGAGGTAATCAAAATCCTTGTTGTGTGTCATGTGATATGTCAGCTGATACAGAAACTGCTCGGCTCGGCGTGATGTACATGCACAGACTGTGTAACGTTTGTGTGTTTACAATTCGTCTGCATAACGTACTACATAACAAGAGAACGATGGCTGAAAGTCTAACCAAATTTAAAGCCAACAGTTAGCAAATCGACGTCAAATTTTCCGAGATAATGAAGCAGTATTGAGGGTGGCAAATTTCCATCAATCGCCCGAGAAAATAGATCAGCTTCGCTGGAATTTGGTTATGATACTTGATAGTGAACTTTTAGGATACCATCTTGCCTGTTACCAAGATTCACCAACAGATCGACTATATAGGCTTAGAATGTGCTTCCATGATTCAATACAAGAACGATGAAGGTTAATCTATGCCTGTTACTAATACTCATTTTAGAGCATTACTGTGACAAGAAAGTATACATAACTTCCTCAAGTGACACGAATACCAACTATGAAAATTTAGGACAAGGCTTTTCAATACCATACTACCACTAGTTTGCCTAAGACTTGATTTACGTAGAAGTGATTTACGTAGCACCCATGAAATATTGATCGACAGCTGCTGTACACTGGTATCTGTTATTTTATGATACCATTAATTTTATGTTTTATTTGTCATGAAACAAAGAAATGAAATCAACACCAGTGTAGGTTTGATAGGCAGACTAACGTTAGGCCTATCGATATTCAATGTCGGCATAAAAGCCGAGGCATATGGTCTAGCCTCGAGTCTTGGATTAATTTTTAAAACAGGCCCTTACTAAGCCCAGAGCATGTCTCTAGGGCTGCTGGTAGTACTGGCACACACAAACAAATGTAGCGTGTAATGTAGCTTATATACATGCTACTAAGTATATACGCCTAGGCAATGCTACCGTATATAGTCTCTGATCCCTCCGTGAATTTTGTACACCTTACAAAGCGATTTGGCATTTGTAAGTTCCAGCTATTTAGCATCAGCATGGCACTCGATTGAGTAGCACCCAGTCTTATTACTACTATTTAAAAATTTGGAATAAAATGTTTTATATCAAAGCATCTTGCTTGTTTTATTAATAGTGATGCATGTATGGTGAGGCCTATTTGTAGGAAGGAAAATCATGTCAAGTAGGGTTGCATGTTTTCTCAAGCCATTTGTAATGTGTGGGTTTGTAACTATGCCCTACCAAGCACATGGCTCCAGACTTACACTGAAACAAATGGAATATCAGATGGTTTATTAGTCAGTTGAGTTTCCAGTGTAGACAATTAATGTGAATCACAGTGAGAACGACAGAACAATCCAAAAACACTGTATCAACCAAACAAATTTGGTTTTGATTTGTTGCAGATCATAGTGCAGGCCCATCGGCGCCCAAGAAAATGATATTTGCGGTGCTTCCTCCCCAAAGAGTTATCTGGCACAACAAAAACTTATGGAAAATTAGGATTCAGGTTTTCGAAAGGAAGAAGATCTGGTAGCTGGTAAACAAAACAGCGGCTCGGTGTCTGACACGAGATGCTGAAAAACGGCTCACAGAGCTGCTGAACAGAGATGTGATGAAAAGATGAAAATGCTATTGCCCAAGATATTCTGTTTACACATCATAGAGGAAGACTACTTCTTCCTAAGCAAGTGACTTTGGGTGTTGGTCATGTTGACAGTGAAGAGTAAGTCATATAACTCAGAAAGGATTGTTCGTGTAACCAAAGCATAACCTGGTTAATGTTTTGTTGTTGTTTATGTTCATCATTTTCTTTTATTTTCCATTTTTTTTCTTCATTTGATCTTTTCCTTTTGTTATTTTGTTTTATTCATTTGACAATGAATAACTTACTTTTGACTGAGGAGTTCCCTACTGTTTCACTTTTTGGCTAATTACAACAGGGCAACAGTATGTTGGCCCTATGTGACCATTGTCTTTTTATAAACAAAGTAATTGTTTTGTGTGGTCCTTGTTTTCCAGAAATACATGTGCTGGCTCCAAGCCTCTAGCACTTTTGAGAATTGTGGGGGAATTAGACAGTTTAATAGCTATTTTGTTTTGGTAGGAATATTCTTAGTGATGGATGTGTTTCTTCAAATTTATTTAAGGACACTGATGAAACCCATTTATAAGTTTATGGTTCGAGGTTAAGTAATGTGTCTGGTAATAATTTAGTAACTTAATTGCAAGCTGATAGGTCAATGGATACCAGATACCAGGGAGTGAAGAGCGACAATCTGTTCTAGAACCGTCCAGAGAGCCAGCCTACCCCAGAGACGTCCCCAACAGAGTGAACCTGCCCCGGAAGTAACCCAAGGAAGCAATTAGATTTCGTGACTATGTGTTTGGTCGACCCGCACCGTGATTGTGTTCCTATTTCTTTAGGACTTTTAAGCATTTATTTTCCAATAAGTTCTGTGGATTTCTTGTTAGACGTAACAGCTCTGATAAGATCGGTAAGTTCCCCAGTTAAATCATTTACATTTTTCTTTTAGCTTAAGTGACCCAATTGTTTTTAATACAAGATTCATTTGCATACTTTACCTACTATTTTTCCTTAATATGTTTACTTTTGTGTGAACGTTACGCCTTTTCAAGTTGTCCCCACGATCTCAGAGTTAACCGGCCCTACGCTCATGGGAAGGTGCTACTTGTAATTTTCCCAAAACTAAAAATATATATTTTTCATGCTAAACATCATTCCATCGTTAAGGTCGCTCAATGAATCCAATAAACAGAACCAAAGCACAAATAAAAGTAAAAGAAGGGAACAAGGAAACATGAACATAATGTGTGTGTGTGTCTGTATATATGCTACACTACTAAGCTTACGGTGCCTATTGTACACCATGGCACGTATGACATACAGTATGTTGGGAGTGCCAGTGATTGTACACATGTTTGGTTGTGCTATAAGGAAAGAAGTCAACGATAAGCCTACCTTCAATGGAATAGTCTTATACCGATTTAATCCGTTGAGTCAGGCTTAAGCTCTAAGGCTGAAGACAAGTCTTAACGATGTACGTGATTCATAAACAAGCAGGTTCATGGCACACTACAAGTATTCCAGGATAAGTGCTACGGTACCGAACGGAGCTAACTGGATTGGACTTTGCAATCCTCGGCTTGATACTTTCGGTTTAAAAGGCGTCATCAATTTACCACACGTTATGATGATTTGCATATGAACAGCGATGTTGCAATACTGATGAAACATGGCAATTTCGACGTAAGCCGTATGGCAAGTAAACTATGGAACGCGAGAATAGAAAAATAACGTTCACCCTCAAAATGCAAATTAAATGCGAACCGGGTTCAGAATTGTTTTTAATGATTAATATAACGCATTTTCAACAACCTTGCACAGAATTATCAAAATAAATAGCTATAAGTTGATCTTGTAGCTCAAATAGGTGCAAACTTACAGGAATTTAGGGGATTACGATAACTAAAAATGAAACAAAGTAAGTTAACAGGAACACATTGATGAAAAACTCACTGTTATAGCTTCTTCCGTAGCTGATAAATTAAAATTTGACTTTTATTTTGTCTTGTTCAAAATAATTGCAAAATGATTGAAGTCATTCATGGACTGGTCAACCTGTATTTGTTGCTCATTGGTTTCCCCTGATACATTTAGGAGTACAATACAGAACATCTATAATTAACATCAATTTGATTTTTCAATGAAATTTAATTGGATCATACCTTACAGTTAAGTCCAGTCACACACAGTTGAGTTATAGTTCAAGGTTATAAATTATAGGTCAAGTATAGTGGATGACATACGCCGAGAACATTTTAACCTGAAAGTAATTTAACTATGCCTCAGAATGCATTATTTGATGTCTGAATAAATCCGGGAAGGATCACAAGATCCACAACAAGCAGTCGGCCTAAATCCCAGCAAACACAAAAACGTTTTTAAAACGTTATTAAAACGTTTCGTCTTTTGTTTTGATGATGTTATTTGTGGTGTAATAAATATGTCACGAAAACATTGACATGCTATTATTCCAAAACAACTTTTCGTTAAAACATTAACATAACATCAACATAACATTAATAACTCATAAAAACGTTATACCGACGTTTTGATAACACAACATTTAACGTTATAAAAACATACTTCAGAGGCTCTTTTAAAAATGTTATGATAACGTTAAATTGTGTTTGCTGGGATGACCATAAGGAAACCTTCTTTATAACATCCTTTTGTTTGCCTTATGCCCTTAAATTATACACGTATCAATATGATATACACTACACAGATTAGCTTATTTCCAGTAAAGATGTTGATTGCTTAACAGCATTTGGTAGATCATTTAACTTAGTAAAAAAAAAATTTTCTTCGATTTCTATATGAACGGAGTGAAATCAAAGTGCAGAACTTGTTGTACACATGAGAAAGTACTGTAATGACAACATTGTTTAAATGAATTTCTATTTTTTCCCTATAAACCAGCATGTTGGAATGAGATCTACAACTGCACGGATTGCCTACTTGTTGTGATATCAGCATACAAAATGCAACAAGTAACGAGTAAACACTTGATAAAATCGAATTTTGGCGATGGTGTCATAGAATAAAGTGTGGGTAATGAAAAGCATGTAGTGGAAATCAGCAGATTTGCGGCCACTCCTTATCCTCCTGAAATCAAATTTGACGTTCCAAATAACACCCATGACAGTCAATAATCGGTGTGGACCGGTAACTGTATTAATGCTATTACATGCAACACTTGTAAACAAAAGTGATATCAAATTAAGCGGAGGAATATTCATTTTTTTCCGTTTTGGTGTAACTTAAGTAGCATGTAATTGAAATATCATTTATGCTACTTTGAATAATTAAAATTAATTGATGTCTTCCGGGTATATGATCTCCAAACCTTTATTTAATGCAGTATTTCTGTTTTCATTTGGAATGTATGCTTATATGTTAACATTTTCTGAAATAAGAATTTTCTAAATGCAGCTCTTCTGTCGAAACAGTATTAAGTTAATGTCCTTTGTGAAATGACTGTGAAATATAAAGAAAACAAAGACTTAGGTGAAAACCTGTTTACGTTAGTCACCTCTAGACGCCCGGAAATGATATGCTTCTCTGTAGAAGACAAGATTTCTTTTCAACATATATTTTGGTGTGTATCGTTACAGAAATCTATCTATTGTTATTATGTGGTGGATCGGTGATTTTATTTCATTTTTAAACACAATTGTCACCGGGCGTTAGTGGTCACAACAGCTGCATCGGAATGCAGTGGTGCCCCTGTTCCAGCACCGTCTTCATATGTCAGATCATCAACTTGGAAATTTGTTCAATTACTGTTGAGCTGATCTGTATTTTCTAAGAATTTGCCAGATGAAGCAGCTTGCCGCCTGATAAGATTCTCTCTTAAGAGGGTTACCAAACATCAACTTTGAGACAGGGTCGTAGCGTATCTGGGATTTGTTTAGCAGATTTAAAACCCGAAAACACATGTTAGAGACCCTTAATTACTCTAAGCCCCTTTGTGGGTCATGTGAACTTCAGATGTGACATTCTCTTTTTTCAAATATTCACTGTTCTCTGATAGTTATTCAGAAAAGCAACACAGAAAACGCTGGACTGTATTAGAACGCCCCCGGATGGTCTAACATTTAGAGATTGCTCTTGCTCTTTTTGCAACAAATGAAAATTGTAAGCGCCATTAGGATAATATATTTACAACAGCTGTAAGGATTCAAAGATCTAAAGAAAGGTAATTATCATATTACCAACCGAATAGTTTTCATAACGAGATATTTGTATACGTCCTAAGAGGATTCCTTTACATTATTTCATAATCTGGATATCATTACGTGATGTGTGAAAATAAATATATACTTTGGATTACATGTATTTGTTTCAAATTTGTTGATTTGTTGATTTGTCCGGCTTTACCAACCACAGAATATTACCCTGACAATATAAGAGATATAGTCTTTTGTAGGATGTGTTTCACATTCTACATTTGACACATTGCCTTCATTTCTGATCACACAGTTGCCCTTTCTTGGTTAGACTTGTTTTATATTTTAATTTATTTCTGCATTAGAACACTTAGACAAAACACAAGCAACACGATGACAAATCGCAAAGCTAAATATTCCCAAAATGGTATTTTGTTTTCACCATTCCATAATTTCAAGAGAACCTATTTTGAAAGAAAAAATCATGTGGTAGCCTAGCAACTGTCCATACATCTAAAAATGTCTTTATTAATTATTCCTATATAATTAATCCTTTATTAACTTTTCGTATTTCTGTAAAGTAAAGATGATGGGTACGTCTGACATATACATCTGTTCTTAAACTATTACCGTAATATTTCGTCCACTCTCCTTACTTTTTATAGCCACGGCACTGCTAGATCTTCTATTTGAACCTTTTGCATTAACACAAAGATTAACAGAGAATGAAATTATCAATTTTCTTTCAAATACTTCATAATCCGTCGTATCTCTTCTAGAATTTGAACACAAGTTGACATTGAAAACACTCATAGTACTGCAGTTTATGGGTTGTTCATCTTTTAACAAGAAAACTTAAAATAGAAAAGAAAGGATTAGGTAATAATAAAATATTGTATTTTTGACTTGAGAAGACAAATTACCTATGAAACACTGACATTGCAAAAGTTTAAGTCAAGCCTTAAGTTGTGAACATAAGTCAACATAAATCCAACATTTTTTTTGAAATATCACGATAAAATGTCAAAGTTGCGAGACAAAACATCGTCGATGTCTCGACTGACAGAATTTGGAGCAAGGAAGCCGAAACGTTAATAAAAGACATATAAAATCACGGAAGTAGACATGTTCAGATAAGTTGGTGGAAATTAAAAGGATAAGAAATATTATAATGTTGTCTTTATCATAGTATAAATATCGAGAGAATAGTCGAAAGTGCAGACTCATTTCTACTAATTCGAAACTTATATTGACAAAAAGTTCAAAGAAGAATAAATCTGCATACAACTGAAATATTAATTGAAACTTTAATACCAAATTGTCGACATGTGAGACTAAAAGTTAAAATTCTGGCAAAGTCGAAGTTTACAATCTATATGTTCTTTTTACATGTATCGGTTTAGTAATGGGTTGTCCCTTTGTAGTAAATTAGTAGCATATGTCTTTTCCGTGAACTGCATAGACTTACAGGCCTTTGTATATCATTGTCAAACAGCTAAAGTGTTAGCTATTTATACCTTGGGTGCGTTCACTGTAACACTGTAGGCTAAACTCTTGATAAGCTATACGTTGTGACTTATTCACTATAGGTGAACTTTGAAACTGTAAACACAAATTAGTTGTGTCTACATTGTCAACTTCTGTGATAAATTCCTTATCTTATCAAGCAGCGAAACGTGTACACAATTTTGTCATTTTTCGTGATCGTTCTTTTAAGATAAGAACGTGATGAACTATCATATTTTACAATTTACTGCTTTTGTTGATATTTGCATAATCTGCCGTTCATATAGAAAGGCATGTTATGTCAATACGTTGGCGTTTTTATCATTTTCACTAATCAGATTTATTGGTGGTTGACCTTTAAATACTGAACGAAACCTAGTCTAGATGATTAACAAGTAGAGCATGTCGTAACTATAGTAATACAAGGTTTGAACGAAGATGAAACTCGCAAATTTTCAGAAATTAAAAAGTAAAGAACTACACCAGTAAACCTGGCTCGACAGCATTTTCATAGGAATGCTTTCACCATCGTAGACATTTTCTTCACCATTTGATTATCGCTTTTTACAGTAGAGTCTTCATTATACTCAACTAATACAGTAATTTTAGTTTCACCGGAATAGGAATTACACTTCATAGCACTTGTTATCCTCCTCTTTATACGTTTTACAAAATATTGAGCCTCTCAGATCTTGAAAAAACAATTTCAGAGTAAAAATTATGAGAAAGTGAATGAAAACACTTAAACCTTGTCCACCACAATGTAACGAACTAGTGTTTTTTAACATAATTGTTTTTCTAAATAAACGAAACTGTTAGCAAACTACTTATCCACTAAAAGGCTGTGTAAGAGACTGTGTAAAAGTGAGTGGGCCTGACGTTTCGATCCTACCATGATATTCTTCATCGGCTGAAAGATAAGTGACAGTAACAGAAGATACAAATACACGCACAGAATACACACTGTTAATGAGCAGGGTGAACACAATAGAGATAGATGTAAGAGGATTAGTAGAAAAGGGAGGGAGAGAAGAAAGAAACCAAAAGCGGAAGAGGAGAGGTAGGAGATAAACTCTACAGGGACAAGGAGATGAGTAAGGGAAGAGGGTAGGGATAAACAAGAGAAGGAAACAATGGGAGATGGAGGGGGGGGGGTGGGATCAGAAGAAAGGTCGCTCATGTCATTCTTGAATGTTGAGCTCATGACGTTGAATGTTGCAAAGCCGTTGCATCCACAGTCTCTCTCTGCTGATTTGTACTAGGTCAGGACGGCTACAAGGATTCAATCCCTTGTAGGACATGTCATTAATGGTGTGGTTGGGGAAGGTTAAAATGTTCTCTAACCAGGTCTCATACTTCATGGTGTTGACTGTAGATCTGTGATCATATAAACGCTTCTTGAGGGGTCGGTTTGGCTTCACCAACGTACTGGATGCCGCAGACTCTACAAGAAATTAGATAAATGACATGAGAGGTTGTACAAGATATGTGACCCTGAGTCTTGTGTGTGAGTTGGGTGCAGTGGCTGGTGATGGATTTGGATTCAGCAATGTGGTGGCTGCAGACGATGCATCTCGAAGTACGATCACATTTGAATGTACCATTCTGAACTGGTGTAGGGTTAGAAGTTAGAAGTTGAACAGCAGCACGCACAAGAAGGTCCCGTAGGTTGCGTGGACGACTGTAGGCGATGGCGGGGTTTTCAGGGATGGCTCGTTTTAGTCAATCTGAAGTGAGGAGAAAGTTGTGGTGGTTAGTGTTGATTTGCTGTTGAGGAGGAAGATTTGCTTGACCTTCATTGACAATGTAGATGATCTCGATAGAGAGCGGACTCTATGAATGGCTTCACGCACCCTTCTGGCATTATGGCTCCTGGGAGTTAGGTGTTTTTCTAAAACATCTGTATGACGTGTGATCGAGGAATTATTATAGCAAATGCGACGAAGACGACGTGCTAAATTGTAGACCATTCCAGATTTCAGTGGCTGGAATAGCAGCTAGCTAGAAGAATGGAGATACTGGTGTGTTTCTATATGCTTGGTGTATAAGAGAACCGTGTTCCTTGCAAACAGTCACATCGAGGATGTTAACCTGTTGGTGAGAGTAAGCTTAGGTAAATTGAATGGTGCTGTAGAAGAAAATTGATGTGATTGATGAAGGTGAGCAGGTTATCTTCATCACTGGTCCAAACGAAGAAGATGTCATCAATGTAGCGCCACCAGATAAGAAGACGTCAGGGAGCTGCACGGAGCATGCATTCTTCAAGGCTATTCATAAACAGGCAAGCAAAGGAAGGAGCCATCCTGATACCCATGTCATTCCCGTGTCTTTGAAGGTAATGCTTGTCCATGAACGTGAAGATGTTTGGGCGAGAACCTTTGATGTCAGAGATAGGTGGACAAAGGTGGACCTTCGTGGACAGGGCTGCACAGGTATTTGTGATACTTTCAGCATGGGGGATGTTAGTGTAAAGAGAAGTGACGTCGAAAGTACCGATGATGGCTGTACTGGGGATTTGGTTCTTGATATCTTCAAGTTTCCTGAGGAAATCTGGAGTGTCATGGATGTACGAATTAATCTGAGGAACAAAAGGTTTGATGAAGTGGTCCACAAACAAGGATATCTTCTCGGTGGGGGACCCATTGCCTGAGATGATAGGTCTACCAGGGTTACCAGGTAATTGTTTTTTTCTGATAGCATGTTACCTATTATTCTTTGTGTTTGGTGTTTACTATAGGGATATCTCCCTTTAAAATGATTGACTTACCTTTCAAAAGTGTAATTGTTGTTGATAAAATGCAAAAATTTGAAATCCAATTCCATTATTTGGAGTGTCAAAAACACATTTTAACCGCTTGAATAATCAGCAATATTGATTTTTTTCTCTAACAAGTTAACAATTCGGCAGAAAGGCCCCAGGTAAGTAACTCATATTGACCTTCTTTGTGCTTCTTATAAAACCATTCTAGAAATGAAACATGGCTTAACTTGTCATAGGCCAAACATTCTAACGATCAAATCGCCTCCTTTTTTATTAGGTTTTTCAACAATCAAATGTATTTGTTGGAAATTTTGCTGCTGGGTAATAGAGATGTATTAACGACGCAAATTTTAAAGAAAACATCAATAACAATTATTATAGGAATCGAGCGTTCAACAAACACTAAAGAAAATCATAAAAGTAACTAAAAACAGATTGAGTGCACTCCTTTTTTTATTCCAACAAACGTTTTGTTTTCAAAGAAGTAGTGTTAATTATTACTTATGTCAAATTAGGCGATCGTACTTGACAACAAAACTTTTAATTGAGAATATTTGTTTAATGTATTTTTATTTTCCTCCGAAAATCTTTCCTAGACAGCACGATAGTATCTTTGAAACTCTTTAGCAAGCGTCTTCAAGGTTGCTATTTAGAAACGTTTTTGTCAAAACGTTAACTGATACATAATGTTTGTGACTGAATTCATTCAAACCCATATTCATCGGTACCTCATAAGTATGTCACTGAGAATAAACCTTCAACACAGTATTAACATCCGTAGCAATACCATGTTTGTCTTCGTTTATATGTATTTATCATGTTGATCTTTTTGAGACAGGTTCAAATAGATAGTGTTTTCCAATGTAGCATATTCCTTTGAAACAGTTTTTGTCTTGACTTGTCTATCTGGTCTTCGTAAAGGCTACTGGAATACTAGATAAGTTTATGAAATACTAACTTGTAATACCATCACCATTGAGCTCTACCTCTATTGGTAGAGACATGTTTTCTTTTTATTTTGTGAAACGTTTTGTGCTCTTCGTCCCTGCTGCTCCCCTTCGTTACATGTCAGCAACAGATGATTAATTGAATTACAAGAGGTTCAAGTAACATGTAAACAACTAGCTTAAGAAGTAAAAATGTAGAATGAAATAATATATATAATGATGTCATCATCTCTTGTTAATTTTATCAATTGAACTAAGCAAAGATACATATAAGGTAATTTGCAATTTTTGTCGAACTGCACAGTCATTGTCTATTATTACGATGCAATGCAGATGCGTGTACGAGCCTTGGTAGGAAGAGAAACACATAGAAATTGCATCGTTTTAGCATATTTTTGACCAACTTACATGTCAAACTTTGTGGCAATTAATCTGTGATTGCTTTTACGAATTAACGGGATAGATACGAGATCCAGGCGAAGGAACGTAAGCCCGTTAATCTTCCCTGATATACCTGATTCGCTAGACAGTGGATTGTAGACTTCATTATCATGCACAATTCCTACAAACACATCTTTGGATATAGACCCGGTCTGCTGTTGCAGTTAAATGGGCGATATCACTTTCATTAACACTTACAAAGCACATAATAAAACATGCTTGAAGCACCTTCAATTGATCTTGTGTTGACAAAAACATTAGAGGTAATACTCCTTGCATTAAAATGATAATTTAGTTGTTATTCTACGTGCCCGGATCGTTTAAATGTACGTAATTTGTCTAAGTTGTCAGGTCAATGGAATATCACCCTGGCCTCTATTGGCCATAATTTCTTACCACCTATTGTGTGGAGTTGCAAATATAACAATTTTTTTTATTTTGTCAGACGATTATTTATAAACATTATTGAAATCATTGCAACAATTTATCGTTTATTAATAAGGAGATTGATTCACAATTGCTTCCGGATACAGAAGCAACTACTAATGCTCCAAAACAAGTTTCTGCGCTATAGTTTCACCAACCATTTTGATGAACGTATTGCAAACTGTCTGTTTGATAACATGTAGATCGTCAGTTGGTTTGTTCAGCTATGCTATTTGGAGATAAATGTACACAGCATGCTTTCATTCACATGATCATTATGAATAAGAGAGTTGGAACCTTATTAAAACTACCCAAAATATCTTTCAAACTTAAGCGTATTCCAGTCAAATCTGACAACTACAAGCACCTGTCAGTATTTTCATTAACCAAGATATTAGTCAAAAGTGTACCCAAATTATAAAATTGAGGGAAGATTTCTGGTAGTGGTAAGGGCTTCCTGCCCAGACTGTAGCAATGATGTTACATATAATACAAATCATAAACTCTCTTCTCTCTAAGCTATATGCTGGAATAAATGTTTGCCTGGACAATCTTTTTATTATTAATGTCTACATTAGTCACACGCATAAAGTAAATTGGAAGTAATTTTTTTAACTGCTCCTTCATTATTTGAGATACTGCATAACTCGGCAAGTAAATGAACACATTGCTGTCAATAATCTATGAATGCATGAAACAGTTGCTTTTAACAAACAGTTGTTGTTGTCTTCGTACATATATGGACTGATTTTACTTTACTATGCATCAAATGTAAATAACTAAAGCATTGCATCAACTTTTTAACAAATGTGTACGTACTGCATAATGATGTACTAAAATGTAACGTAACGATATAAAATATAATAGCTTGTAAATGATAAGAACCGTTGCTGGTCTCTGATCTACATTTGTCATGAGGTTGCTGTTACATTTGGATTCCTTAAAGGCATATTCTGGTGGTCAATTAGAAAGGAAAGTGAAATATCCACAAGTAAGTCCTTAAAAGAAAATCTAACCTGATGACTTCACTGACCACCTTCTGTGATCCTTTTCCTAGAGTGAAGGAATATTTTCCCAGTCAAAATTGGTTTAATTCAATCAACCATGTCTGGAGTTAGTGGCAAGATATTGAGCTGGGTGTCATCCAGCAGTGTGAAAATTTCTTTTTTTCAAGATCAGTTCCATTTTATTGCCAGAGGTACCCCCTTTAACTTGTGTTCCCTGGTTTTGCATGGTGGAGGGTAAAGAGGAATTCTTTATACTGTTTTTCTTCGCCCCCACTTGCCTATCTCTGTACAACTAAAGCTCTGTTGCTCAACTGTGTCTAGAATGACCCGGTAAACCTATGACAGTTGACCTCACAGTATGAACGGTTACCCCTGGCCACACGCACCTTCTCATTCTACTACCCTCCCCAATCAGTATTGAATAATGATTTAAAATTTAAGTAAAATGATACAACCCATTGTAGAAAACAAAATTATGAGATCCTTTACATTCGAGCCCAAATCTAGATCTGAACAAAATGTCTGTGGATTAGAAACTAACTGTGAAAAATCAAGGTAGATTACTGTGATGGAATGTTGTAGTCGGCCTTTTGACAGGCGCGTAGCAAGAAATTTGCCAAGGAGGGGCGAAGCCTGTATCCAAACTATATATGCGTGGCGCCACCATAATTTACGTACAAGAAAATTGTGGCCGAAAATGCCTCCCAGATCGCTGGAAATGGCACTTCCAGGCCTTGTAAGTTGCATCTAAGTATTTTCTATTTTAAAATTACTAGCGATATCCTTAAAAAACACAAAAATATGCTCAAGGAGGAGGAGGTCGCCCCTTCGTCTCCTTTGGAAACGCGGCTGCCTTTTGAATGGTTGAAAATACACACACCTCTAAAAATATAACAATCAATCAACACCTTGATCCAACATTCAATCACACAGAAAAGATATTTCGAAGTAATCACCACCTACATATTCAGCTGGCCTAGACCGAAAACATACCCCTACAAATGTAATTATGTATTAACAGTTTGCTCTAAAGATTCAATCACTGAGATGTACAGAAAATTATATAATACCCTAAAAAACTTCCCACAAAATTATTAAGATCACGGTAGGGGACATAGGCCCCCTCCCTTCTCTGCATGCCTACTGACATATAGTCAGTACACGATTTATACATTTCTGTGAAGATCAACGTAATTTTGAGGTCAACAGAACCTCGAGTTGAAAACGCTTTCAAGATAAACATTAGTTAATAGTTGACATGTACAGTAGGTCTACATATATACAAGGACCTCAAAGATTACTTTGCGAAATGTTCAACACACAAAAAAAAAATTGTAACGTGTTTGATTTTCTTATCTTTGTCATTACCTTTTCTCGTGAAAAGTCGTATTTTTCATCGAAAGTTTTTACTGCCATTTAATATTGACGAAATATTTATTAACCTATTATCTGATTATACATTCATAACGATAAGAAATATGTTTTGGAGGCCAACAGAGGGCAAAACTACAGCATGTGTAGACTCTATACTATAATGTGATGCGACACCTTACAAAATACAAAATACAAGAATATTGTGTTTACAATTTATATTATATGTACCCACATAAAAATATTCAAGAAATCACTAAATCCTGTAACCTTCTTGCTTTATTTTTTATTGGGAGCGACAATTTCTTGTGAGGACTGACAATTACTGTGAAACATGAAAAGTGCACGCATATGGTATCAACCCACCAATTATGCATTAACCTTCAGTTGATGGCAATATCCTGTGTAATGTGTAGTTATACATGAGTCCGTTGCAATCTTATCATAAATTATACGACCTAGGTTGGACCAACTGGCCATAATGAAACGGATGCAAATTGAATATAACTTAAGCAGTACTTTAAAGTTTTTAGCAAACAGACAAATATCATATATTGTTCTCTTTTTCTATCGATCAGAAATGGGTCAGACAAATATTGCACACAGAAAAAGTTCATCCACAACATAGCTTTCCCAAAAGCAAACAGAGGAACACCAGGAATGCACAATCGACCATCTACAGGAGAAAACGCCTGATGAGGATCCTCCTTATGACAAATATCTACCGAGTAAAGTCTGCAGTGTCGGTGATGCAGTCGGGTGTACTACACAGGTTTCCAATCAACATCATGAGTTTAAACACGACCATCATCTACAAGAGCTTGGCCCTATGCTGCGTTCCTCCTGGGACAATCAATTACCAACCGTTGATGACGCAGCTGCAAGACTGAGTATGATGGCGATAAATATACTCGAATCCAGTGGGGTAGAGTTTCCTGAAGATCGTACCATCTCATTCTGCATCCAGGCAGCTGATCAGACTGTTCAACTCCATGTACAGCTCACTGATACTATTTATCTGTTGAAACATCAACTAGAAGTTATAACACACATTGCTTGTAACATCTAACGCCTTATCTATTGTGGGATGCTATTCCAAGACAATAATACTGTTGCTGATTATGAGATCAAAGACAATTCATCTGTGCAGCTACTGTCAGTTACACAGATCTTGATCTTTTACATAAACTTGAACGGCGATAAGCTGTCCCTAGGAGTTTATTCAACCGATTCCATTGGAAATATTGTATCCATGATTGAACGTCAAGAATCACTGCGTAGAGATCAGTATTGCTTACTGCTTTCTGATAGGGAGTTTGAAAAACAAATTCACTAAGAGATTACAGCATCCAGGACGAATCCATCCTACAACTCCAACCAGTCCTTCTATAAAGTATACGGATCAGTGTATTTGTTGATACTAGTAAGAAATTATTAATTAGGGCAGAGCCAGAAGATAACGTTACCGATGTGATGTACAAAATCCAAAACAAGGAAGGCATTTCTTACGACCTCCAGCAACTTAGCGTTGAAGGCAAACAGTTACAAGATTCTAAACCTCTTTCCATTACAATGTTGGGAAAGGAAGCATCATATGTATTCATTTAGGCTTACATGATACCATGAAGATTGAGATAAGAACTGCTTCTGGAAGTACAAGTACACTTGCAGTTAAAAATGATAACACCATCAAGGAGGTTAATCGAGGATTGAAGATTTTGCAAACATACCCGAAGGAAAACAGCTCCTTATATTTGACGGAAAACAGTTGAACTCAAGATGAAATCATTCTCTCTGACTACAATATTGAGAACCAGAGTATACTTAGTTTAGTAAACCTTCAATTTGGTCTAGGACTTACCGTTACCGTTACCATTTACAGAAACTGTCTGATTGGTAAGAATCATTCTCGTGATGTACACTATTGACACAGTGCAGCAAATCTGTCATAGTTGCGTATAGTTTGCAGCTCATTGTAAGGAAAAGTTCAGGCGCAATAATTACTGTTGATGTTGAACCTTCAGATACTATTAGAAATGTGAAATATAGAATTGGAGATAAAGAGGGAATTCCCATTAAGGAACAGAGGCTTGACTTTGCAGGTGTGGAGTTACATGATGAAAGAACACTTTCTTACTACCATGGGCAAAGAAAGAGCACTATGGATCTTCGTTTACGATGTTGTTACGTGGACATTTTGTGCCTTCGGATACTATCGAAAATGTAAAATCTATGATTCAAAACAAAGAAGGAATTTCTCCTTCTGATCATCAGAGGCTTATATTTGCAGGTAAACAGTAAGAATATGGTAAAACACTTTCTAATTACAATATGTAAGGGGAATACTGTTCATTTAGTGTTACGGCATAGAGGAGGTATGCAAAGGTTTGTGAAAATATTTACTGTTAAACATTAACTCTGGAAGTTGAACCGTCAGATACCATTGGTAACGTTAAATCTACGATTCAAGACAAGAAAGGATTTCCTCAAGATGAACAGAAGATTATCTTTGCAGGTAGACATGCAAGTTAGAAGAAGGCTTTCTTATTAACATGAGGGCGTTGTGGTCAAGTGGTTAAGGCAGTGGACTTGTGATCTAAGGATTACAGGTTCGAGCCCTGGCCAGATCATTACGTTGTGTCCTTGGGCAAGGCGCTTTATCTCCATTGCCTCTCTTCACCCAGGTGTATAAATGGGGACTTGCGAGGTAACTTGTAAATATAGTTGTGTGCGCCGGTTTGTGGCTGCACACGTGGTTGTGGTGCACTGTGGTGCCCCAGGAGAAATTGATTGAATTGGGCACAATTTGGTGTGTAGGTGTGACAAGTTACCAATGACCAGGGTTAAGTTGTAAAGTCGTGTGAGAAGGCCTTGGTCCTGAACAAGACTGTAAACCTAAAATTATAAAATCATTATTATTTTCAAGGATAGCATTTTTCAATTAGTGTTACGGCCTAGAGGATGTATGCAAATTTTAATGAAAACGCTTACTGGTAAAACAGTAATTCTGGAATTTGATCGGTCAGAGACCATTAAAAACGTTAAGTCTGTGATTCAAGACAAAGAAGGAATTCCCCATTCCAGTCAACATATTTGCAGGTTAACAGTTAGCAGATGGAAGAAAACTTTCTAGTTATAATATTTGTAAGGAGAAAACTGTTCAGTTAGTGTTACGGCCCAGAAGCAGGGACGTAGCTAACGCCTGATGATTGGGGGGGGGGAGGGGTGGGGTGTAGTGGCTGAAATTCCAACTGGATGGGTTTTGAAGCCAGAAAATTCAGACTACTACCTTTTAACCCCCCCCCCCCCCGCCGCGCTACTCGTCAACGATACGGTAAGTGTCAGTCAGACACCATCTTTTCCTCCACTTCACAAGCTTATTAATCACTGTGATGATGCATCTAAGCAACTTTGTATAAGTTATCTGATTGAAGGCTACATAAACTACTAACTACAAAAGCTATGTTAATGTAACAAAGGTTTTTTTCAACAAATGATATTCGACGACATAGTGAATTACCCAACAACACAGTGCTTTCCTAGCGCGCTTATTATTATTTATGAGGGCGGAGGGGGGGGGCGGGGCTATTTATAACTCACATAAACACTCTGCCTATCACCTTTGCCAAGGACCAATAGCGTTCTTAGAAATGAGTATAAAAACATACTGTAAAAACATGTAGTTTTAAGTGGTTGCGGTTCTCACGTAGGCTTATATATAAATTCGATATGGACAAATTCGGTTACAAATACTAATGACTAGCATTGAGTGTTTTAATTGTATATCATACAGACAATGTATATTCCAGCGACGCAGCCAGGAATTCGCACGTGGGGGGGGGGAGCACATTTTGCGATTGATATGGGGGAGGGGTCTTAGGGGGTGTTTAGAACAATTGAAGGTCCTTAGATGCGATCTGGTGCAATGTTTTGCCAGTTTCATCATTATCATATGATATCATATTACCAGCGATTTTGTTTCCGGTTTGAATTATACTTTTACATGTTTTTTTTACATATTATATCAGAAAGACAACATAGTGCTCGTTTACAATTTTCCAGTAGGATGATTCTTGTTTATTGTCCAATGTCTGGACTTTAATACATTTGGCGAACTTAACTGATGGACAATTTTAACTTTCATATTTAGCAGTGTAATAGGTATTTATAGGAAGTGCGTATCACGTACGATTGCTAGCTTAGCTTCATAACATGCTGTTCGTGCAACAACTTATGACGAATCATAAAGGATTAGAACGCACGTGACTCTCCATCGAGTGCGGTTAGGTAGGCCTATATTTATTTTATTACGCAGTGGCCAACTGTGGGCTGGTAATAGGTTAACTTTAGCTAATTGCATCTGCCAAACCAAGTAGCTGAATCAGTAGGCCTAAATGTTACTACGATTCTAATCGAGTTAACGGAGCTGACGAGTATCAAGATCAAAGAGCGCTGACAAAATACCGTGCAAAAACCCATCAGTTTTTAACATTTTTCGACACTGAAAGGGGGAGCGGTTGCTTCCCCTGCCCCCCTGCCCTCCCCCCTTGGCTACGTCTCTCATATAAACTGAACCTACTTGAAGCTAGCAAACAGGGCCAACCCACCCAATAGCAAAATTAGTACATAAATAAACATACTTGAAGCTGGAGAACGTTGTACGGTAGTTCTATTAGGCATTTTTTTAGAGTATTCAAAATCATACGAAGTTTTGTATATTGGAGTATAAGGATCGGGAGATACAATTTCTCAAAGTGGCAAGGAAAACGTGGTAAATATAACTGATTAAAGGTCAATTTTGACCAAAATTTTTCAATTTGTAGGTCATTCACACAGGAATATATTAAAAGGCATAGGTAAATAAGAGTGCGGACAGTCTTAAATTCCGACTGTCGCACTCTAGAAACGTCCCTGGGTATAAAGCAGTATCAAATCTGACCCGGCAATTTGAAATAACCTGCCGATATTCAGTGACATGAGGCAGATAGCTGTGCTTTTATGTACGATATAACATATAATTAATATCAAATATATAAATTTGGCCTAAAAGTCTAGTAGATTTCGTTTGGTTAAGTTGTTATTTGTTTGTACTGCAGCTCGGGTTATGTAACTTTGTTACTTCGATTTTCCCGTCTCAGGCTTCGGGGTTCCAAATTTATTTGCTGTCTTGCGTCGATCGTTGGTTTGTCAGTTAACCTTTATTTTAGATCAGAGGTAACGCACCGCGTTTCCCAGCGCCTAGTACAGACAGTATTTCAAAACATAAAGAAACCGCTTCCTGTGTGCACGCGCTCCGGCCGACATCAAAAACTCTAAAAGGGGGTCACATGGCTCAGCTTATTGAGCTGCATGTTAAAATGAACGGATTGTTGTTTGTGTCAATGAGAAGACCAAATTAAGGTTTGAAATATACGGTCAGCGCTAAGTTCATTCGATCTCATTAACTACACCTCGTTCAATTAACTTGGAAACATAGCTCAAATCACTAATTGGTCTATAATTAGAATATATAAGGTCCTGCTTTCTTTAACAATGGAGTAACGGTAGAAATCTTCCATTTGTCAGGAACATTACCATCTTTAAGTGAAAGATTTATGACGGTAGTCAATACAGGCAAAAGGGGGATCAAGGCACTTTCTAAGTAACCAAGTAGGTATAGGGTCAATATTGCAGCTAGCCGTGTTAGAGGATTTGATAATTGTACGAACTTCATCATTAGAAAGTGACTTGAACCCAGTCAACTTCGATGGGAAATGCTGTCGATTATAAGGTTCAAATGGACCAGTAGCAATGGAACCAATGCTTGCATTAATTTTATCAATTTTAGATATACAAAAATTGTCCGAAGTCATTTGCAAGTTCCATAGTATTCTGGTGTGGCGGATAAGAAACAACTTGCATGTTATTACACAATGACTTTAAAACAGTAAATAGTTTCTTGTTGTCGCCTTCACAGTCCCGGACGATTGATGTATAATAGGAATTTTTAGCAGAATCTAGATGGAATGAATACTCATTGCGCAAAGATCGGTGGACCCGTCTTTCAGATTCAAGACCAGATGTACGTAAGACTCTCTCAGCCTTTCGATAAGCGGAGCGTAATATTTTCAATTTATCGGAGAACCAAGGCACTGATGGCCTAATAGTAATAACTCTAGTCAGAACTGGTGCGTGGATATCAAGGATAGATGTTAAAGTACGATCATAGCATTCAATTAAACTCTCCAAATCAAGCCATTCAGTTGTGCATAATGTGGATTGCAAAATATCTGTACAGAATTGATCAATATCAATACTTCGATATTTCCGGTATTTAATTTCTTTAGTTGATTGTTTGGTAATAGGAAGGTCACGATAACATTTAATTGACCAATGATCAGACACTTTTAAAGCAGCTTGTGGAGACGATAGTACAATATCGTTAGTAGATCGTGTGTCATGAGTTGGAATGGAGACATGGTGCTGGAGACTAAACGTATTGATAATATCAGTAAATTTAGTCGCATCAGTACTAGTGTAATCATCCACGTGGATATTAAAATCGCCAGTAAGAATAAGTTTTTCAGGACAAAGCAAACAGTCTTCAAGGAGATCAATGAATTCTCGGAAATAAGTTGAAGTGGTAACCGGATAAGCTTCGGAATATGGAGAACGGTAGATAACTATTAAGCGAAATCTGAGATTATCAATAGCGACCAGCCCTTCAGAATATTCAAAAGACGACTTTTCATCACTTGCAATTGGTTGATCTTAATTGAGTCACGAAAAACCAAACTAGTCCCACCACCAATTCTATCCTGCGGGCGAGGCACTCCAAGGTAAAGATAACCCACAGGCGCTGAGGCAGCTTCAGAAACAGTATCACTTGACTTAAACGAAGTTTCGGTTAAACAACATAAGTCAGTGCCAGAATGAGTAATGTGATCAACAATTAAGGAAGTTTATTTCGAGCTGATCAAACATTAACAGTCTCCAATATAAATATCATTTGTGACTGCCGACAAGTCTTAGTATTGCCGTCCTGGAAAATAATGTCTAGTTTAAACGAGCAATCAATCTTTTTACTCTGTTCTGCGCATCGACGTACTGAGGACAAGATATAGATGACGCCATGTGATTTGCGCGAGGTCCAGAGTTGGCAAGTTTGCAATTAATACAAAAATGTTTATATATTTCATCAACGGAGATTCTGTCTGGTTTCATGGTCATCTTCACAGATGGCACAAGAAGGGGTGGTTTTGTTAGAACATTCTTTATGATGATGCCCAAACAGTTGACAGATGCTACATCGCTTGACATGGAATCTATCATAAATTTTGCAGGAATTCATACCCAAGATGATACAATCACCATGTTTTTTCATGAAGTTACAAAGTGATGGGGACACATTGAATATGGCTTGGAAAGCGGTTTCATTATTAAGGCTTTGAAACAAGATGAGTAATATGATCTCCAAGAGTATTGATTTTAAAATATTCTGCCAACCAACGATTTTGTTGAAGTAGAACAGGCAAAGGGTCATCAGCAATTGTTGGCAGCGTGGTACCAGCTTTTTTAACAGTTCCAATTTGGGCAGGTTGTTAGCGATGACAGTAGACAGTTTGTCACGTGAAGAAGCAGAGTCACACACCAATAATTGTTTCGCCAGATTTGTTTTTGAAAGATTTGCTAATTTGAACATTGCTATCAACAATAGTTTTCTCAAGTGTGATGGTGTCAATATGAGATTTTGAAATAACCAGTGCTGATTTACTTACACGAGCCTTCCTTATTTCGACAATTTTCTCCTCATATGACCAAGACTCACCGATGACAGGGGCAGTCGGAACATTATCATGAATAGATCATTTGGCTTGTTCAGCTGATTGCTGAGATTGGCCATTAGATTCAATGAGATTCTTAATTTCTTTCAGGTTGAGCTCCAGGCGATCGACTTTCTTTTCTATTTCACTCGTTCGCGATTGATCGGGGGGAGTTGACACTAGCCTCTTTGTCTGATTTACAAGAGTTGCAGATGTAGAAAAAATTCGGATAGAGTTTAGATGCATCGTCCAGCATATTATACAATGATGATGTGCACAGCTTCTTCTTGTCTCTACAATCAAATGCGTGCACAGATGATTGGCAAAGAAAACAACACAATATGTTTGCCTGCATGCAGTTGACATTGACATTTCTATGATTTATTATCATATTAATTTTTTCGCATCATTTCACGTCTTGAGAAATTAGGCAAAAATGGATTTCAAATTAGAGTTAAATTTTTTAAGTTTTCTCTCAAAAGTCATATTCATGAATGAAATTGGAGTAGTATATAGCATGTAGTAGGCCAAAGACAACAGACGCTGGTCCTATATCAGAGTAATTTCAAACTTATTATTTCAATTTTACTTTATCATTTCAAACAAAATATCTGCAATAATTTGCCGATTTGAAATGGTGTTCATAGATGGCTGCCATTGTTATTATTGGTCCCCTATAGTTGCAATAATAGTATCATAACTTAGGCCGATTATAAATATCTGGGACTGTCATATCACTCATCCCTCTCGACCTGTCAAGAATAACTTTGTTAACCAAGGTGTGCTCACGTACTGTGTAGCCGATAAAGTCGCTCGTCAATGTTAATGCGTGCTACACAGAGGTAGTAGCAAGTTGACGTGTTAGCTTTAATACTACCTGTAGCAAAACATTCAACGAAGGTTCTACAACAAAGCAACATATGCGGTCAGGAACCGTTTTGCTCCATATATTCTCAATCGAATGCCGAACAGTCACATTTTTCGATTCACAAGAATGATATTGTTTATTTGGAATTCATGGCGTAGCTAATACTCAAGTTTAACGAAATAAGACTTTTTTATGGTCGTTTCTTACTAAGTAAATGATTATGAGATGTGATGATGGGGCAGATTTTGTTTTGAATCAAAAGATGTGAGGATAATGTTGTGGGAATATACTTGTGTAATTTAATCATAGCTGGAATCCCTACATAGCATAATCATTACTATGATTAAATGTGTTACGCTAAGCAGAAAGTCTCCAGACACGACTTTAAAGATGTCATTGTTTCGTAAAAAATAAATCAGAGGAGACATGTTAATAATTAACAACAACTCGTATCTAAACGTCTGGGAAACCCTTCCAAGGACTTCATGAAATCAAAAAGAAACCACCGCAGCCGCTGATTTGAGTGATTTTTATAGCAGAGTACCTAGATTGAATCTGTAAGAGAAGACGATTTTAGAAAAATATGGCATGTTGACCCGAGTAGCTTGTCCGGTTATTAGTATTGTAGATATGACGCATGATCAATAATTAAATTGCATTAACTTATAAAATGTCAACGTTTGATTGAATATTCGCTTTGCGTGTGTAGATGGCCATATTCTGCAAAAGCCTTAACGCTAGTATAAGTTTAAACAGCATATTTGCTTTCAGAATTTGCGACAGAGACTGTATATATATGTCGCACTAGGATAGAAAGAAACTTATGTCTGGTTGTTCATAATTTTACATAATTGTTATAAAAAATGTGAATAATTAAAGTTAGAAGTTGAAAATAGAGACTGAGAGTAATTCGTGCAACGTTACCCTTAGCCTGTGCTGTATATCACATTTAAATTTACAAACCATTAAGCAACACGTTATGATTGAAGTGAGATGAAACGTCTGGTTAATATAAACTGAGTATTTGACATTACTTGCAATTCATTTCACGTATTGCATTTAGTAAATACTTCACAATTGTCTCAATATATTTCAAGGCATTTTATATGCGAAATTAGCTAGTAACTTTCCATGTTTTCAGAAAGAAGTTGGAATGATTAATAATCCACGTGATTAAAATAAGTAATTATTTACATTGAATCAGCAAAATGAAGTAAATATTTTACAATGTTCACATTACTTTAGACAAGTCATCGATATTCTCAATCGCTTCAATGACTGTGTTACTAATGTTTTAATATTTTGAATTACAATCAATAACTTTAAAGTAAATATGGTGACCTTTGTATGCACATTTGAAAACAAAATAAAACTTTATCTGTCATAATTATTGTCCCTCAAAATTGTCACTATTTTACGACTAAGGACTCAACAGCACAAACACATTTTCCGTCATTGTTCTATCCTAGTTGAACTATTTAACAGTTGAATTAAAATAACAATAACATTTAAATTTTTACCGAAAATGTCAACCTTGTCACAATTGTTACGAAATATTGAATTACTTTCATTTTTCCTCTTTCTGGATATTAGATTTATCGTCAATCAACGGTAATTGTTTTGGTCGGATCTTAAAAAGACGTTTCCCCCTCCGAAGCGCATTAACTGCACATGTCATAACTTTTTTGTGGACTTGTAGCTTTCCTAGGATATGGATGACGCCCATCAACAGTTCTCCTGTGTTTTAAGAGAAAGAAAAATAGCTAACGTTGTTCCGTTGTTGTATAAATTCGACTATATCTTACTTTAAACAACTTACAATATTTATAGTCCAAAGTGAGCGTACATGTAGCACTAAAGCTCAATTTAAGTTGACTTCATTAACTGTTCAACTCTCTGAAGTAAATGCCACAATGACTGGAGTAGCCCTAAGTGTTTTCATTCCTGAATCAGAACACAATTTTCATGGAACGATAAATATGTTTGTTTTCAAAATTTATAACTGAAGAATCTAAGCAATCCACCCATTTCTCCAGTATAAAACGTTAAGGTGACGTTAAAATGTTAAGTTTTTAACTCCAATTGTCGCTGCAATTGATATTGTGTCACAAATATTAAAACTAACAAGGTTAATTAAGTGATTAAGTTAACAAATCTGACGCAAGCGTAACTCATCATTTCTGCAAAAATATGAAGAATTTACGAGACATTTTATCTAATAAGGGATCAATATATCAATATTTGTTGCAAATTGTTAAGTTGATATCATTTGATATATTGAGAATTTGGCAGCACACTTATGAAAGTTTTAAGATTTAAGGAATGTTTCATTTTGTTTCGAATTGTTGATCTATTAACTCAACAATTTATCATTTTGTGTAAATCGCTAACCATATTGACATGAAGATCTTCCCATTTTGACAAGACCTTAATATTTCCATATTCCAAAATTTTGTTTTAGTTACAATAAATTAAATTATCACTTACCAAACACAATAGCTATTACAATGAGGTTCAAAAGTATCAAAAACACAGTAAGACCATCTTCGGATTCATCGTGATCAATTGCAGCCATCAGAACATTAATCAGGATTGCTGTTAGAGCAAACATCTGAAAAGAACGAAAGCGAATATGTATACTGGAATTGTATAGCATTAGAATAAGAATAATTTATACCATTTAGAATTATAAGAAATATTTATGAATAACTGAATAATGCAAAAGCAGTTAGTAGGTTATATAATCAATACACTGATTGTTAGATTTCTAAATAACCGGGGACTATCGATTCTAACGTTATCAAGTTATTTGTCTGCTATGTGAAAATTATTTATTCATACAGTAATTAATGAAACATACGTATTCAATATATTTCGTAATATTTACCTGAAGTTTTTGTTCAAATGAGCTCTTCATCGGTAAGTATCGTGCATGTAGAATCAAGAACAGAACCGAGATACCGATGGTCAGAAGAACTGTCACTCTGTTTTCCCAGCCAAGCAACGTTATCAAAACGGTTTGTGTAACCTTTCGGATCAGTTCGAGGATTTCCCAAAACCAATATTTGTCTTTGTAATTCTCGCAAAGAATAGTTAGCCATATGGGAGTACTGCAATGGGTGATATCGTCAGTATTAGTGACCGGATTAGTGATATCATCTCCACGTGATACTGGACTGCCAAGGGTTTGCTCATGATATGATAATTCAGATCGCTTTTTCCTCAAAAGGAAAAGCAGGCAAAACGGAAACGCAATCACATACAACACAGTTGCAACGAAAGCCAAGATTTGATACATTTGTAATGTTTTGCATTCAATTGCAAAATCAGATCGAAGAACTTCAACACAGTATTTTCTGTTTTCATCCCAGCAAAATCGTTTGCAAGCGCGTGGGTAGAGCTGGAAAATTATGGTACAGATCGGTGGGTAAGTCAGAAACAAGATAACCAACACGTACGTTAGAAGCTTAGATTTAGTCCCTTGCAAGCTAACGCGATAGTAACATTTCTTTATTTGGTATATTACAAAAGGTACAACCATGATTAAAAGTAGGAATGTCATTGCGATGATAAATTCAAGTTTTGCGTTTATCTTCAGATCTTTCACAAAACAATTAGGACGAATGAATATTCGCAAGATATTCAGTTCAATGTATGCAACAAATTCACCAATGACGTACAAGTTTCCTGCCCAATTTAACTCATGAAGGGAAGTGAAAAATTCACCAACAACTTGATAGAATCCAAGAACTATTTTGAACCTAGAGATGAACATGTCAATAAGAGCTCGCTTTTTACTATGGAGAACATTGCTTTTCGGTTTTTTGTATTGCCAAACAAGCAGTACATAAACACATATAACCAGGAGTAAGATGCCAATGACTTCAAGGATACTGTAAACTAACTCGGGACATTCCAAGCATTGGCCTAGCACAATGTAATAATTGCTGATACATTTGGAACACATTAATCCCTCGTAGCCAGTTTTGCATGTGCCTTCGATATCAGTCTTGTTATTTAAGCAGCTTTCGCTTCGCGGACAAGAATGAACGTTTGGTAAGTCTCCGGAGTATTTCGTTGTTGAAGGATCGAAATTGGCCGATTCTGTCATTAGGTTGGCTACAAAGCTTTTGTACTCAGTGAGATTTGCTCCTGGATATTCCCAGTTCCAAAAGTAACCCTTTCTTAATGTCTTGTAGTCCTTTCCATAACAATCCAGAGCATCATTTTCACAAATCTGACACACATTTAAACGGTCAGTCCTGGCATAACCATCCATACAGAAGCAGGCTCTGAATCCTGCGTGTATAGTTTTATTCGTTCCTTCTGGACAGACGATGCAATCATCGCTGCTGACTCCTTCACCACAGGGAACGTATGTTCCCGCATTGCATTTCTTGCATTCTACTTTGTTTTGGATGTTTGATACTTTGGCGATATCGTCTTGATAGTAACCTCCTGGGGAAACAAAAAGAAAATCTATATCCAAACTATTTATGAATCGCGATTTTGTTCTACCTTCGCAGGAACATAATATGGTAGAACAGCGTCGTACATGTCGTGCTTTTGAGCAACCTTATAACGGCCAGCTTGCTAACTGTGTGTCTAACATGAGATCAAAATTAGTTGGTCTAAGGTTTTTTCCATACATTATTATTGTGGTAGAATATATATTACTATGATGACTCAATAATATTTATTCTAAAATGGAAAACCCAATTTATTGTGTTCTACCATCTCTTCTGTTCGTAAATAACACAACTGACATATCATTTAACACACCCAATACAGACAAGCAGATTTTTTCCCCAGAAATTCTGTCATTATGAGTAGAATGTACCACAGTCTTGGGTAGAATATGGTGAGGGCTGATTGTGGCAACGTCTTCACTAGACATTTGTTCATTATGGAATTTCCTATTTTTCTTTTTAATAACCTTTTCAATTTTAAATATGGCGTACTGCACGGCTGATATGAATTCAGCTTTTACCACTATTAACTTGGAAAATCTCGTATGAGGTGGCTTGCGATACTGAATTCGTATTAAAATAAAAGTAAAATCAAATTCTTAATCTTTCGTTTGTTTATAGTGTGGTAACAGCGTCCATGGTCCTAACTGTCGAGTTTTCGTTAAGAAAGTTACGGCGTTGCCGGGAAATTTGAGACTCGGAAAACCATACAGTTTGGTTGAGTTCAACGTAGCAGTATTCCCCTTTTTTGGACATAATTACCATCCCCGAGTAACATTTTAACTACATCAAAGTAGAACATAACGGAGATAATTCAACAAGAAGATAACATATTTTGTTATTGCTTTATTTTAATTCATAATAAACATATGATACCGATTGTCGTAACTCTGATTTTTGAAATGTGTACATCGGCATATTTAGGTCAAAGCCACAACTAGTTTTACGAATATGAAATCGTTTGCGTTTAAAGCTAGCATATAAATCATATGAAATGACAGTTCGAAGCGTCATTTTGCGTCACGATATCAGCATCATGCATAGGAGCACGCAACTTACCAAATAATTATGGATGCGACATTTCGCAATCCTGCTAATACAGTGAATCTCAATGACAATGTTCATTTTTGGTCTCGTGCACCGGTCCAATGCCCCTGTTGACGTCTGCGCCAACTGGATATTGAATCACACCCCTATCAATCTTAATAAATATGATATTGCTTAATACCTGGTGGACATGGTTGACATCCTCCTGTTGTTTTGCCGTAAAATCCCTGCTTACATGGTGAACATATGTGCGGTATCACGTATCCGGAGGAATCGCATTCAAATCCTGATGCCATTAACGAATTTATAACTGTTGAGTCGGTAATACTGAGGTTGAAAGAAAAGTCCCGGCTTAGGCATAAACTTTTGGAGAGAAAAAAGAAGATAATGAATTACAATGTACTTCTTAAATGTTCACTAGTATACAGTTGGAACTGGGGGGGGGGTAATTGGGGTGGGGATGGGGTAATTTTACAGCTGCTATTGGTTGGAGTTGTGGATGGCAGACAATGAGTAAGTTTCAGTTGTGTCCAGATAAGATGCCATCAGGAGCTGCATCATTTGCAGTCATGTCCATGTTTCTAACACAAGTTTTAAACAATTTATTTGTACTAGGCCTTACCCTGTCTACATCAATAACTCACTCAATTAAATACCACCTAGCAACGTTGAAATCCTTTAAATCGGACCAAACCTATCGCACAGGGCATGTTTCAGGGGATGAATCAGTCACACAATTAGTTTTATTTATTAGTAAACATTCTAAACCTTACACTTTTGTTTGAAATCCTTCAAACATTGGGACCTCAATGGATTGAATTTTGTCGCAGGCAACGTACCTTTAAAAAAAAGTACAGATTATTAGACGTTAGGAATTCTGCACGTCGAAATTATGCATCGTTATAAAAGGTAAAAAAGAACAATACCTCATAGCAAAGCCATTCATTTAAAAACTTATGTTAATCACTGCAAATTCATTATATTTGCTTATTTTAAACGTGTTATAAATTATTGTTAAAAGAACGATTCATGACATACGGATCTCAAATATCCAGAGGTGGGAATGTTATGCACATTTTGGGAAATTTATAAAAGTGAAATGGTGACTGTAGCAATGAGAGAAAGTCTATATTGTTTATTATTTCGTAAAATTAAATCAAACTTGTAAAAATAGCTGGTAATGATGCAACTTGAATCGCTTTCGACTGGTTAGAACTGTGCTGTTCAATAGATGAAGGTTAGTAAATATCTTACAGCGTAAGGTTTCCGCTGTGGTTTGACACAAATTCCAAATCCAGGTTAGGAATGGTATTGCCATACAAATGACTGTAGCGCAAAAGAAAAACAAATGAAAAAATATAAGGTTTAAATACTTCCTGTGTATAAACATGACTATATCTAACTTGCATCTCTCTGTTGAATTTATTCCAGTTATCTACGTCTGAGTGAAATATGTATTTTTTCTGACATTGGTCACATATGCAGAATATGGGGTAGATGGAGAGTGCTTAAGCTCATACCGTATTGCACTACCAGGACGCAACATAGTTTAATTTGCCTGCAGTTAATGAAAATGACTGTTCCTAAACAACAATGTGTCATGCATCAAACACAGTGGAGAGATTTCAATATTTGTATTTTATTAATCTTTATCTTGATTTAATGGTCACACAATCCACTGACGTTGATAGATCAATAATAACGAGTAACAACGTTAGAGTACGAATGAGAATGAAAATTTCATTTTAATGTTTCTGTACTTACAGTTCTTTCAATACTTGTCCAAAAGTATTTGCTTGTAATTCAGAAATTTCGTTGTTGAATAAATACCTTTAATGACAAACCAATAAGTTCTTGATATGTAAATATAAGTACATGCCAAATGAAAACAAAATAGAAAGAGGTATTTCTCCTATAGCTGTTTCCTTGTTCGCAAAATATTCATAATAATGCTACACCTCTGAAGAGAATGCACCATAATTTCCAGGAAAAAAAAATTCTTGCATGCCTAAATTTTAATGTTTGTCCATTGTTTCCAAACTTAATAACTCAAACTTTCTTTTAACTTTCTAAAAGCAGCGGAGCACTATTGGAATACACAATTAATAACTCTTGTCCAAATGCGACCAATGTGTTATGTGTTGTGAACATATTTGTTGTGGTCTAAATGAAAACTTGTTCATTGTATATAGACACTACCGTACATCCAGAAATTGTGGAAACCGAAAATCATAACAGTGATGATGAAAAAAAAAATATCTAAAACAAATATCATAAAGGATAAACATAGCTCAACGTGTTCCCAATTTTGTATTTTCCTACATTATCGTCGGACGTCTCGTATGATTTTCTTCTTACTCCGAACAGGTAAATATTCGGCTAACACTAGATGAATTAAATTATAGGCTCGCCCTATAGGTACCCCATATGATCGTAGTTCCTGGGCCCCCACATTAACGGTTTCGCACATGGGGCTGTGCGTTTTTCAGTCTGATTGGTAGAACTGAAAAGATATGTCAATCCAAATCACGCCCTATCAATCCAGTGTGTTATTTATTGAAAAGCAGAAAAGAAAAAGGAAAATATGAAAACAAGAAGCATGATTTTTGCTGTTGTGGTTACCCCTCTCTCCCTCCCCCCGTCTCCTCTCCTCCCTCTACTCCCCCGAAAATAAAAACGATTTCAATAACTTACAACTTTTGGGGTCCAGCAATGAAAGCAAATGGTTCGATCGTGTGGATTTGTTATCAAATATTAACCTATTTTAAGACACAAAAAGACGAAGGAACACAATGTAGTGTCGAAAACATTTAATATTATGTGATCTTCGTACCGGAAAATATATCATTACAGAGTGTTATACTTACAAACTTTCTAAATGATAGAGCCCTCTGAAAACCTCTTTCGTGATGTAGGTAATGTTGTTCTTGTTTAGGTATACAGTACGGATGTTCAAATGACCACCCTCCGACGGCAGAAGGATTCTTGGAAGGTGTTCGATTCTGTTTCCATGGTGATATCTAGAAAATAATAGAGCTTTTTGAAACTGGAAATTACACTCATTGCCATTCATCGAACTTGAATATTTTAACGAATCAAACATTTGGATTTAATTGGGTTTTGGGAAGTTTGAATAGTATAATGTATGCAGCTAAAAGTCAGCTAAAATACAGTGCAAAACTTTCATAGTATACGGTACGCTATGCAGTCTGCACGACATACGCTACGTAGCTTAGAGACAGTTAACAGCGTATATAAAAATGCGTTTTGTATATTAAATAGAATACTCTACACAGCTAAGAGAGAGCTGAAGACAGCTCACAACTTTCATAGAATATCAGCAGCGCCCTCTCTCTTCCACAATTCCTAAACTGTCCGCATCATACGCTACGCAAAATGTGTCATAGACTATACTATGGGTAGGTTATCGATCCCCGGTTAACTTATTAAAAGTACAATTGAACACTTACAACGTATTCAGTGCAGAGAGATCAGCAAATATCTGATCTGGCAAAACCGTCAAATAATTAAAAGACAAATCCCTGAAAGACAGAAGAATAATTTCTGTGTAAGAATGTGTAAAATAACGAGCCAAGCTATAATTTCTTTTCGTATGCTATTACATATTATGTTCGAGTTAAATGGATAAAATATGAAAGTTTAGGACGCACTTATACATTCACTATATTACACCAGTACACATTTAGCTAAAGAAAGCTTACCCGTAGCGATATAACAATAAAAGCACCATGCAAAAGTTATACACACATGTCTCTAATTGTCAGTTCTCCAAAGTCAAACCATATTCCATTTTTAAGAGTTTCCCCTATATTGAAATACTATCAGTAGGTTCAAAATATCTTCATAGCCATTTCAGTGAATGTGCAAACGTGGGTGTATGTTCACGTTTTAGTGCATGTACTGGTCCTTGTGGTTAAGTGACTTACATTCGGAAATGATTCGGTCAATGATTTGTCAATTAATCACGTATTTAGTAAAGAAAGTCAATGTTAATTGATGAGACTGCTGTTTTGCAATATTTCGATACAAAATGTAAAAAAAATATCTATCTATCTATCTATCTATCTATCTATCTATCTATCTATCTATCTATCTATCTATCT